>JFGW01000190.1:0-58124 GCA_000729825.1 Epichloe sp. AL9924 | reverse complement strand
CACTAGCTAGTAACTAGCTCCCTATATTTTAATAGGTTATAAGCCTAGTAGCGTAGTGGTTAGGCTTACTATAGCGTTGCAGTGGTTAGGCCTACTATAGCATTTTGCCTACTATAGTAAAGCACTGCTTTGCGAGGTAAGGTTACGAGTTTAAACCCTGCTAAAATAACTAAAAAAATTCAATTACTAGTATAAGCCTAAGACCTCTATAGGGCACCTAGATATATAATTCTAGGGGGGGTGTTAAAATATATAAGGCTTTGTAATCCTAGGTGCAGATAGATTAGTCCACTCTTTTGAATTTAACACTAGGCATTAAGAAGTAAGTAAGACTCTTTATTAAATTATAAACTAATATTATTAGCTAATAATAAAGAAAGATATAAAGGTATATATTAGTACTTATATAAGTTATTAGACTTTAAAACTAAGGTATTATAAACTATATAGTAAGCTAGCTACGCTACTAGTGCTTAATTACCCTTTTTAAGAATTATTAATAGATTTTATTACTAGGCTTTTACTAGTAAAAGACTTAAACTAGACTTATAATGTGATTTTAGTTATTATTAACTATTTTATAAAATATAGTATTTATATTCCTATTTTAATATAACTAACTAGTAATAGGCTAGTAACTATATTCTTAGAATATATTTTTAGAGACTATAAAGCTCTAGAAGGTATTATAATAGACTAAGGTTTTATATTTACTAGTAATTTCTAGATACCTTTCTATTACCTTCTTATAACTAAGTAGCTATTAAGCACTGCTTTTTATCCCTAAATAAATAGCTAGATAGAATATTTAAACTAGGTTTTAGAGCATTATTTAAGGGCTTTTACTTATACTAAATAGACTAATTAGGTAGATAACCTATTATTAGCGTAATTTGCGTATAATATAAGTAATTATATAACGCATAGCTACACACTAGCGGAGGTATTATAAGGTTATAATCCTAGAGGTTTATAATAAGTAGTTATAGATATCCCTTTAGTAAATAATTAAGCTAAAAGTAAAGTCTTAGTACTAAGAGAAAATTATACTATAATTAAATAGCTTTTAAGTAACTTATAGACTTAGTATAAGAAATATTATAATTAGAAAAGAACTCTAATAAGGTTTAAAGTTAGTAATTATATTTTATTATTAATAAAGAATATTAACCTAAGATAACCTAGTAAAAAGCTAGCTATAAAGTACCTAGGCCCCTATAAGATTAAAAAGGTAATTAGGAGTTATAAATTAGTGTATTAATTAAGGTTACTACCTAGGACTTATTTATATAATATATTTAATATTACTAGTCTTAAGCCTTTTAAAGGGGACCTAACTAATATAGAAAATATATCCTTATTATAAGATAACCTTAAAGATAATAAATAGGAGTTTAAAGTTAAGAGAATTATTTTATATTACTATAATAGGAGATAATATAAATATCTAGTTAAGTGAAAAGGTTATAATATATTAGAAAATTTATAGGTACTAAAGAGGGATTTTATAATAAGAGATATTATTAATAATTATAAGTAATAGTTAAATAGTAAGGTTATTATAAGATAATTATAATTTATAAGTTAATATAAGGTTATTATAAAATAATTATAGTTTGTAAGTTAATATAATAGGAAGTTAGAAAATAAAGTTAAATTACTTAAATAATCTATTATATAGCTACTAAGCACTTACTTCTCTATAATAGAGTTAGCTATAGTGACTACTATTTCCTTAGTAGTAGTGGTGGCTATAGTAGCTAAGGGGGTAGTAGTCTTAGAAGTATCTTTATTATTAGAATCCCCCTCTCTATATATATAGACCTAAAGTTCACTAGGGAGCTTAATAGGACTAACGCAAGCAGGCAGATTAGTAGCATTAGGCTATAAAGCAAAGAGAGTTTGAAATGTTAATATATGTCTTAAGGTTTATAGTATTACTTAGCAGCGCTATTATAGTGCGCTTATTATATTTTGCTTTATAAGTAGCATTAGTAGTTATTTAGGCGTAATAGATATGTTTACACTTATTAGAATTCTTATAAGATAAGATAGTATTCTATAGCTTTTTCTTTACTTTTATAATAAACTAGTAGTAAGTTAGTAGTAATCTAGTGTCTAGGTAGTAAAATTATACTTACTTTATTCTAATAGTAGTAGCTACCTTTAGGAGTAGCTTTAATAAGTTTAAATAGCCTATTATAAAGCTATATAATTTAAGCTAAGCACTAGTAGTATATTAGTAATAAGTAAGCAGTTTCTAAATAAGAGAGATATACTATAATATAGTTTTTATTATTATAAAAGTAATAAGTATATTTTATTAAGTAGCTTATTAGATATTAGTAATATAAAAGTAATAAGTAAGTAAAGAAGTTATACTTATAGATTTATTATATTCTATAGGGAAGGTCTTTTTATTAATAAGATATTTAGGAATATTATAGCTACTGTTTTTTAGTAGGATATTTTATATTACTACCTACTAAGAGTAATATATATATAGAATTTTCTTTCCTATTATTTTACTAGTAGTAAGTTAGTAATAAACACACTATAAGGATATAGTAAACTTATATTAAGATTTTAGAAGCTAAGCGCTTTTAAGGAGACTTAGTAAGAGATTTCTTAGAAGACTTTCTAGTAGCTTAACCTTTTAGAGCTACTAGAGAAGGCAAAGTCCTAATATAAGTATTAGATATAGTTAACTAGCTATAAGTTAGCTATAATAAACTAAATAAAGAAATTATATTTAAAAGGGAATAAACTAATAATCTAGATAAAGATAAAGGATAAAGATAAATAATAGTAAGTAATAATAATAATTAGAGACTAAAGAAAGTTAGTAATTACTATATAATAGTAGTAAGAGAGCTACTACTTAGCTAGTAGGGGTAACTTATAAGGTTAAGGGATATTATAAGAGAAAGGAAGTGTGTAAAAGGGGGAAAAATTAGTCTTATTTATATTAACCCTAGACCCCTTAAGTAATCTAATGTACTATATATAAGTAATCTGTAAATTATAATAATAACTATTAGCTCTGCTACTTATATATATGCCTAATAGCTATAAACTTATAGTAACTATAACACAAGCCCTCTAGTTAGACTATTTAGAACTATAGTATTAGGTACCCTATTTATTTAAACTAATTATAAAAATTAACATAGGTTATCTATTTTTTTTAGTCTAGCTATATAATAGGTAATAATATTTATTTTGCTATATTAAAGCTATATATAGGCTACTATTTAGATATTACTACTTATAATAGGGGGGGTTATTTATAATTAGTAGTATTATTATTATTGTTTTTTTTACCTATATGTCTAGATATAAGGTTCCTTATCTTATTTTCTTTGCAAGCTTTATTATAGTATTTACGCCCTAAGTAAGTAGCTTTTTTTATAATTAAGGTTAATTATATATTAGGGGGGTATTATATTAGGAGCATAGAGGTTAGAGATAGGATGTTTATAATAGTAAATCTTTAGAGAACCTTTAGGCTACTCTAATAATAAAGAGGCTAGCTAGCTATAAGATAGCTATATATTTATTAAGTAAGGTATTTATTAAGGACTATATATATTATATATAGTAGGTTAGAGATTAAAACCTTTATACACTAGGCCCTAGCTAGCATCTTTCTAGTGGCAACTGCAAATCTTAGCCTTTACTTGGTTTATATTAGACCCTGCGGTACAAGCCGTGACATATAAGCTAAACACTAAGAAAATACTTATCCTTATAGAAAATTACCTTAATAATTATTTATAAGCTAAAGGTACTTATAACTAGTATAAGTAAGCTATAATAACTAAGGTGCTATAGAGGAATTATCTAGATCTTAAGACTTAATAAAATAAGGAGATAATACTATATAAGTTTATTATTTCTCTTTAGAGTAAATTTAAGGTATTCTAGAAGAAATAGAATAACTTACTTAATAAAGGAGAGAACTATAACTTCCTTAAGGCTATTAGTAAGTTTAAAAGAGATTATAAAGCTTCTTAGAGCACACTAAAGTTAGCTAATATGCTTATTACTAATAGATTAAGTAGTTAAAATAAAGTAAAGTAAAAGAAGTATCCTAAATACTCTAGTTATAATATTAGAGATACTTTAAAGTAGTAGAAATCCTATAATTTATTTAAAGCTCTTTATAAGCTAGAAGCTACTCCTAAGGACTAGGATATTAGGAAAAACTCTAAAGATAATATTAAGAGATATCTTAAAGAGAATCTATAAGAGAAATTAAAGGCTAGAAGCTAGAAGCTAGAGAAAAGGGAGAGAAGTAGTAATATTATTATTCCTTTACAGAATCTAACTAATAATTTGCTTATAGTAACTCTAGGTAAGAGATTAGCTAATATATCTTTATTTATACACTTATAGTAATCTTAACCTTTAAAGGAAGTTATTAATTTAACTTTAAACGCTATAGATAGCTTAGAAATAAAGTAAAACATAGTTCTATATAACTCTAAGGCTAATATTTATATCTTTAATAACCCTTATTAGTTTAGATAGTCTAAATTTAATAATTCTATTATAATAGAGGTTAAGGCTAGAGGTATAATCTATATATCTTTAGGTTAAGGACTAGTTTATATATCTATTATAAATCTAGTATTATAAAAGCTAAGGATAATTATATTATAAAGTGCTTTACTAATCCTAGAATTCTATATAAACCTAGTATTAGTAAAGATTCTTATAAATATAAGAATCTTCTAGAATTAAAAGAAGGGCTTTCTATTTTAAGGAAGGTAGCCTATAGCAAAGGTTTATAATATTAATAAACTTTATATACTATTAAGGCTATTAGATAATCTAAAAGAAGCTTATACTATAATAAGTAAACTACTAAAGCTACCTATAAAAGGAAATATAAAGCTTTAGTATTAATAAAGCAGTTATCTAGGTAAAAAGGCCTTTATAGAGCTTATAAATACTACTCTTAGCGTTAAATTAATAGGACCTAAGCTTATAGAGTGTAAGATATATGCTATAGGTAAGGCTAGGCGCTAGAGATTATAGGTTATACCTAAAGGGCTTCCTTAAGGACTAGGTTATAGGTTATTAGTTAATTTAGATTACTATAACTCTCCTTATTAGAATAGTAATAGGTATTAGTATGTATTTATATGCCTTATAACCTTAATATAGTTCTTTTACTTATTTAAGACTAAAGATAAGATTTATAATAGTTTTTATATAATAATAAGCTTCTTAAGTATATAATTTACTATTAGACTATACTTTTTATATAGTAATATTAAAAAGGCTTTATTTATAAACACTATAAGGGATAAGATAGCCTTTGCTAGTATTATAGTCTATAATTTAGCTCCCTTAATACCTAGTTAGAATAGTAAGGTAAAGTAATCTAAGGGGGTAATTAAGTAAAAGGCTTATATATTAAGTCTTAAGGCTTAGCTTTTATTAGAACTTAATAATAAGGTCTTTAATATAGTAATCTATTTGCTAAATAAAATACCTTTTAAATATTATAGGAAGTAGGTTATACCTTATAAACTTTAGTAAAATTAGGCATAGAAAACTATACTTACCTATTCATAAATATTAGAGGTTTAAAAGCCCTTAATTACCAATCTATACGCTTATAGATATAAGGTGTTTCTAATAATAATAAAGGCTCTAGAGCATATTAAATTACATAATGTAATCCCCTAGTTAGAGTAAAAAGCTTATATTAGTTACCTTATTAGTTATAGAGGTAAATCCTAGTATATTATCTAGGTGCCTACATTATATAATTATAAGGTTATTATATTAGTATATATTTAGTTTAATAAGAACTCCTTCTTTAAACTAGAAGAAAAGCTAGAGTTAGCTTAAAGGGAGAAAATATTAATAATTATATTACTTAAAGAGCTTAAGGCTAAAGATATTAATAAAGAGATTAGCTAAGACCTTATTAGAATAAAGCTAGAAGAGAATAATTATACTTCTTAGCTATTAGCTATAGGTTAGGAAAATAAATAGTTTAAAGTAAAAACACTACCTTATATATTAGGGTAAGAAGATAGCTATATTAGTGCTCTTTTAACCTCTCCTAACTCTTCTTATAAGGTGCTAGTTACTATAAAGAATATAAAGCTTTAGGTATAAGGTAATAATACATTATTTTATAAAATTAATAAATTTATAAGTAAAGTAATAGCTAAATATATAGAGACTACTATAAAGACTAGTAAAATTACTACTAAAGGTAGTAAGACTATAGAGAATTATAGTCCTTATAATAATAGTATTAATCTAGATAATATTATAACTAGAAAATACTAAAGAAAGGAAATAAGGAAAGCTAGGTAAGTATAGTTTTCTTTTACTTTTTTAATAGTATTCTAAGGAACTTAATATAGTTTATATATTAAAGATATGCCCCTAGAACCTACCTATTATTATTAGGTAATAGCTTTAGTGTATTATAACTACTAGAAGGAAGTAATTATAAAGGAGCTTTTAAAGCTTTTATCTTTAAACTACTAGGAGGATATACTAGATAAATTATTTAATCTAGAGTATTATAAGGAGATTATTAACCTTAGATAGGTTTTTAAGTATAAAACTAATAAAAAAGGCATATTTATAGAGTTTAAAGCTTAAATAGTTATATAAGGTAACTAGTAACTAAAGGATAACCTTAATAACTACACTATAATACTTACTTCTTAATCTCTATATATACTACTTACTATTTACTATACTAATAATCTTAATACCTATTAATATAATATTTAGAATACCTTCCTATATATAAAACTTAAAGAACCTATCTTCTATAAGCCCCTAGAGGGTATAAATATAAGAGATTATCTCTAGAAGATAATAAGAGTATTATATAGGCTACGCAAAGCTCCTTAATAATAGTTCTTATATCTAATATAATTTCTACTAAAGCTAGGCTTTATCTAAGAAAAGGAAGACCTATATATTTTTATAAAGGATAGATTTATCCTATTCTTCTATATAGATAATATTATAATGCTATTTCCTAATAGATTTAAAGCAGAATTTAAAGAGCTATATAAGTAGTTAATAAATAGTCTAGATATTAAGAATTAAGGCAATTTAAAGTGATTCCTAGGTATTAAAATTATTAGGAATTACAATACTAAAGAGATATAGTTATTATAGGAATTATATATTTATAAGATTATATAGAAGTTTATTCCTAATATTATTAATAATAGTTAGAAGAGCTTAATTAATATACCTCTAATAATAGCTATGATCTATCTAAATAATAGTAAGGCTATAGATAATAAGATTAATTACTATAGAGTAGTTATTAGCTCTTTAGTCTATCTATATATTATTAGAAAACTAGATATAGCCTTTATAGCTTTAAAGCTTACCTCCTTTATAATAAACCTATTAGCAAAGCATATTAAGCTTATAAAGGCTACTCTAATATACGCTTAGAATATAAGGAAGCTATATATCTAATACTTAGGAGTAAATAGCTTTAATATATTATTCTCTAGCACTAATATCTCTCTTAGTAATAACCCTAATACTTAGAAGTTAATATAAGGTTATATTTTTATTATATATAGCACTATAATTAATTAGAAGTCTAGAAGGTAATATTATATAATAACTTTAAGTATAAAAGCAAAGCTTTTTATATTAAATTATAGAGTAAAAGAGCATATATCTCTAGGGAGACTACTTTATAATATTAGTATATAAGTCTCTTTACTATTAATTATCTAGTATAATAATAAGTAAATAATTTATATTATAGAGTATAAGGAAGGAAGGCTTTAAACTAGTCTAAAGTATCTTAATATAAATTAAATATAGATTTAAGAGTAATATACCCTAGGTAATATTAAGGTAAATTAGTTAAAGACCTTTAAGATACTTACTAATAGCTTTATAAAGCCTCTATTAGGGGAAATATATAAGGAATTCTATTACTAGATTAGCTTATAGGAAATCCCTGCCTAATTATAATACTAGAAAATTATTATAATCTCTTCCTATACTTATAATCTTTAGCTTAAATAAATATCTTAGCTAAGGGAGGTGTGTTAGGGAGAGCACCCTTAAAGCTTAGGATATATAAGGGTAGCGTGTATTAATAAGGATAAAACGCAAGGTAAGATATTAGTAAATATAATATATTAGAAGTACCTTTATAAACTAGTTATTACTATAGCGTACTATGTACCTTTTAGGTACAAAAGTCAGGTGCTGTCTGCACTTCTAATTGACCGAAATTGAACACTTTTTATCATCGATTTACAACCCTACCTGACAATTAGTCTATGGAGTGGTTAGTCCCCCGTAAAGTATATGATAATATAGTGTAATAGTGTTAACTGCTAAGCTCCATGCTTTAGCCGGTTAAGATGATGTACTCACTGCCAGCTCCCATTTGCCTTTTGCGTTGCAGGATTCCCAGCCTTGCAGTTGTGTAGGTGAGCATCGAGTCGCATTGGGCTTGCAAGTCCCACGCTTCGTTGGCGATGCGAGGGCAACGCCTGCAAGAGCAGCCACGGTAATTACAACAAACTTCATATTAGAGTGTACGAATGAGAAGTCTTAGGTAAGACTCAGGTACACAAAGGGCTGAGTAAAGAATAAAAATAATCTAAATAAAACTCCAGAGAGGAATATTAAGTGAAGTTATACTTAATTCCCTGGCTCATGAAGCCCTTTCTTTAGCCGCCATTTCGTATCGAAGGGGTACTCCCTCCGTACACGGGGGGGGGGGTTGTTATGAGAGTTGCGAGCGACGTTCCGGCCGATTGGCCAGTCACTTTGCCACAATAACGTTACAGTGAAGCTACTCTCGGCTCTCAGGACTTACAATAACCCCTCAAATTATTTTACAGATCTACATAACAGGGGGAATTAAGCGAATCAGATATGAGCTAGGAAATAAGGGAGACAGGTGCTAGGATTAATAGGCACCTTAAACGATGGATAATTTACGTGGAAAATAATATATTTTTCTTGATAGCGCTTAATACACTGTATTCTCTCTATGTGACTCTCTAATAGTGGCTAGTCTACGCGGCTTAAATGCCTGTTAGGAGGGGACTTTATGTATAGCACCTAGTCATGTAAAATAATTCAGGGGGACATTGTATGTTGCATGAAGCTAAATAGCCTAATGCTATTGATTATCCTAGTGCAAAGGAACGGTCACCATGCATGAAGAACCTCGGAACGTTCGGGGCTCTGTCGCGAATTCCTGTCCCAGGCGTATCTGCGCTAATACCACGGATGGTGGCACTTTGCGTTGCTAGCACTTGATCTTGATGAGAAGAAGAATGAAGAGTAAAAAATACGTGCATTAATTAACAACTAGTTAACTTTAACTAATGAGAAGAGGAAATCAAATCATGTCAAGGAAAAAACAGCCTTACTAATACAATGCCCCCCCTAAGTTATTTTACGAATCTACATGCCCTAGTTTTTCAGTTCTCTTTAATAGCTATAATCAGCTATGTATACGTAAGTAATGCTATTATAGAGAGCTATAAGGAAAATACATAGGGTATTAAGCAAAGCACTACTAAAAGATACATTATTTTCTATGTAAATTATTTGTATTTTAAGGTACCTATTAATTCTAGCACCTCTCTCCTTTGTTTCCTAGCTAATAATGTTTAATTTGCTTAATTTCCTCTATTATGTACGGATTAGAGTTGTAAAATGTTTCAAGGGGTGTACATATTGCAGTTCTAACTTAGGAACAGTCCTAGCCAGACCTGTCTCCTAGGAAGCCATGGCCCTTGGCCGGCATTGAGGAGGGGGACGTTGCGATCAAGGCGACCAGCAATTGGCAATTGCCCATGACACGCGGTAGTATGATTGTGAGTTACATTGACCATCAACCTCTATTCTTTCGTCGTCAAGTCAAACATCATGCCCGCATTCATTGGTACCACCTGCCTCCTCTTCAACCCGACATCTCCGAGCCGCGCTCACACGCCCACTCCCATTGTTATGCATCCAAGGAAGGGGTAGTCCGTTCTCCGTAGATAACTCGTGCACCACGCATGCACCTCGCGAGCAGCCCGGCCCAGCCTAGCCCGCCTAGCTTCTGACAGCAGCCCACTTGAGTGCATTTGCGTTTTGCATGTAGGATACTGAACTGATCCGATATTATTGAGAGCCTTCCCGAGTTGGTCTCGTACTGTCGTGAAGAAAGTGAAGAAAGTGGACTCATGGCGTGTAAGCCAACTTTCTTCCTCACCGCCCTTGGTCCCTGGCCAGGCATTAGCCAAGGCCGTGACAGGGATAAGTCACGGACGCTGTTCCTTGGCCTCCCCCCTATTGCCATGTTTATTAATAATTCACATTTTCATATGCCTGAAGTCGCTGTCCGGCTCGCTACTCCAGGTTCGCCTCCACGATCATAGCATGGTGTTGAGGACCTTCCGAATTGGGGACAACATCTTCTGTGGGAATTTGCACGTGGGCTATATTGACAGCGAATCTATGGATTGTTTCGTCGCCTGCGGCATGAGATGCTGAAGAGTCTACCTGGTCCGAGTCCCGGCTTCGCATCGTTCAACAATATTATCTACCTGCACCGTACCCTGCCACTTGCAGAATTGTGCGTGCGGAGAAATCGGCCTGATCTTCCTACACAAGGACATCGCAACAGTGGATGCTGTTGATGGCTTGGCCAGGAAGCCACTGGCAAGCCTAAACGCTGCGTTAGTCGCTCATCCCCTGATAGCCAACCGCTCGGAGTCTTGTCAGATTGCCCCAGGCCTTCGTCCAATTGCTCTCCCGTTGGTGGCCACCCTCATCCAACCCCATTGTCCCAGCCCTACCTGCACGATGATCATACTTTTGCGTTTCCTCTCGGGATCCAATCACCACTCGCCAGCTGTCAGCTGTCAGGCTCTCTCACCACTGGCGAATACCCTGTTTTTTCCCCGTCCAGTCTGTTGCCTTGTTTCTTTGGCGTTCGGCGAACATCGCAAACGTGTATATTCCGTCATGCGAGGCTGCTGATATAGAGCTTGGCTACAGATTCTGCACCATGCTCCCAGCACTTTTCTTGCCGTACTGACCCTTAATTTTTCTTAGAACCTCATTGAGGGTCGTGTAACTTCGCATCATACGGTCTTGCCTGACGCTAGCCGAGTCCAGAGGGCCAGAGAAAGACACCGACAACTTGGGGTGGAACGGGGGCCAGCTTGGCATCAATTGGACTGGATGGCGTCTTCAGAGGTGGACCAGAAGTTCTTGGGCAGGCTTGCCAAAGCCGTCGAGCAAGACAATCCGCTTCTCTCGGCCATGCTCTTCAAGATTCTCGGTCTTTCGCTCAACCTTGCTGAGCAGCTTGTTGCTGCCAAGAAGGCGCGAAGACCAGATCCTACCACATCACCATTCTTTCTGAAAAGGGTGTTGCATATTATATGGCTATCCCGTGAAGGTTTGGTAATGCTCCAACAATATGTCATCCCAATGGTTGGCAACTACGTCGAACTTAAAGTTCTGGCCTATAAGCTGCGCGCCAGTTTTCACCATATCTTCGTCCTTTTCCATAACCAACCTCCAGTTTCCAACATGGGCAGCTGGACACCTAAAGCAAGAGAGGCCGCTTTGATTTCGGCGTCAAAAGCGGAGTCGTGCAAAGGGGACGCATCCGATGGCGACATTATTTCGAGACCTTCATCTGTACAACCTACCCATTCTTTAGAGGGTGGTCCAGTCGGTCCACCGCCAGGTTTCGAAGCACACGTAGCTTTGTTGCCACCGTCTTTCCTCTTGCCGGAGCAGGATTACCTTCCCACTGCACATGAGCATTTTAAAGAGGCTATCAAACTTGCAGATGAGCTACTATGGGGCTCTCACTCTTTACGTTTGTCCGTAAAGACGGAGTATTCTGCGTTCCTTTACGAATGCGTTCGAGATGCCGACGCCAGCCGCAATCTGGCTAAAGATACGATAGCCGAGGTATACGACGCGACAGAAGGCATGGACGATGATATGTTCAACGACGCATGTGAATTGGTCACAGTTCTCGGCAAAATGATGAAACGAGGACTCAGATCATCGAACAATACCCTGCGAAGCAAAGGCCTGGAATCAAATTCTGCGACTGGAACAAAGCAAGCCCCTCCTCCTGAGATTGGGATGGAGAATCCTATCTGATCAAGGAACACACGCTGGGCCAAACTTACGAGCTTTGTTTGAACTGGCAAGTTTTCTCCTGGTGTGGCATACGCCACCAAACCATTCGACAGTAGCTCGCGGTTCAGGTGGGTTGCCTGTCGGCAACCCAGATGGATGAGCACATTGAAGTTACTCGCCATCAGCAATTTTTTTTTACGCCAAATCATGTATATGGCCTCACCAATACGACGTTCTTGAAGCAAATCTACAACTATTTTCTTTAGCTTCATCATCGTTGCGTGAAGCAGCTCAGCCACGGAAGCCTCGGCCTGGACAGACTTTTTATGTAAAGTCTTTCGAATCCATCCAACCTCTTTTGGCACAGTCTATATATTCACGGGCTTTTGCTTCGTGACACATTAGATTATATATTTGCATCAAAGCTTGGGCGTCATTCGCAGCGATCTGCCTGATGACGGCGCGAGTGATCAAGCGTATCTTATCATTTTGGACAAGCAAGCACCAAGGTTTGCATATGCGAGGAGCATTTGTGGTGTTGTTGAATTCATTACAACCTGTAGTATATGGCGCGGACTCTGGCGCACCACCTTGGGAAGAACACCCTGCAATCAAGGGTCTTGTATATACCTTGATACACTGAACACACTTTGTCTATAGTGATTACCGTAACTGCGCGTTCACGAATCATCACCGAACTACTATGTCTTCTTCTAGATCTGATACCTTGGTTTCTCTGATCTAGTCTGAGCCCATCCTCCTTAAAGACGTGGCGTTCCTAACATCGTTCATCAATCACCTGTTGGATTTGTTGATACTCAGATTTCAGATAACATTGCCGTCATATCTTATTGTACAGCATCCCGTCAGAACTCGGTGTATCATGTCCCCTGAACATGATCGATCCACTTCTTGACACTTGCAATCTTGTTTTGCTCAGCATCCTCCCCAAGACATTGTGCGTTGAGAAGCTTCTCTCGTAGATAAGATATGGGGATTTTTCTCCCCGCAGCGTTCAGGAAATTAGCCTGCATTTCGAGCAAGCGGCCTTGCTCGTATTTACTGGCAATAGTTGCGAGGGTAGCGCAATCCTCCTCGTTCAAGATGCTGTCTGGTTCCAAGCGAATGTCCGGTGGGTACAGACAACCGTATAGATCTCGGTACAAATATCGTTTCTGTAGGGCTCCTTCGTCTAACCCGTAGTCACTCTCATTTTCATCATGATCACGACTGGATGATTCAGACGAAGCTTCTTCGCCCGATAAGATGCCGTCGTGTTCTTCACCGGATGGCGTGGGTGTGGATTTCGCGGCTTGACTTGGGTTGCCAGTCTTATCTTTCCTTTTTCTTGGCTTCTTGGATAGACCCGGTTCAGATGATTCCACCTTGCAAGTCTTGCTGGAATCGTTCTTTGGAGATGCCTCGGCGCTTTGACACTCTTGGGGTTCGGTATCTGCTCCAACGTCTGCGTCTGTTTGGTCTTTGATTATCTTCCAACGAGCCTTGACATCATTCTTGCTTCGATTGAGTGACTTGCCAATGTCTACCCAGGTCAAATTGTCGGTGGACTCTTTCATTCCTCTCAGCAAAAGATCCTCCGAAATTGTCCACCGAGACTGGTTATCTATCTCGGAAGCAGACTTTGATCCATCACTTTCAGTACCAGACTTGCTCTGCGCAGATGACTTCGTGTCGGAGGACTGGTCAGCAGGGTTGGTAGAGTCCTCATCTGCACTCGCATTTGCATTCTCGCCAGCATCCTCGGGTCCCGACAAAGTCACACCGGTGTCATGGCTGTCCGAATTCTCAGCCGGCTCATTTTTGCCACTTTCACCATCGCTAGAATCCGAAGTGGTTGTTTTTTGCTTCTTGCAGAGAGTAACATCTTGCGATTCGTTGCCTGGAGAGGAGCTGTTGTGGTCGGACGACTAGTCAGACTGATTACTGGAAATCTCGTTGGATGAATCAGTGGCAGACTCTTCGATAGGAGCTGCCAAGCACTTATTCTTCTTGCATCCGCTATTGCCTTCTGGCGATATCTTTTGAAGCTTCTTCTGACAGGGGGTCGTTGAGTCGTTGGAGGTCGTGTCATCATTCGAAGAGCAACCAGCTTCGTCAGCTGGGGAAACAACGGATTCTTCACCTTCATTAGATGAAGATATATTCTCGGAGGTGTCCCCGTGGTGTACCGTCTGGGGCGACTCAACCGAGCTGGAGTGCATTGGAACGACAGGGTCGTGCCCCATGATGGCGCCTGACAGGCAAACGTTGGAGTTGGAGTTGGCACTGTCAGAAACTTCTTCTACTTCAGCCGACATGATGATCTTGATTCATAATGTTGTGAATCTGTTCCTCAGATACGGCGCGCGTGGTCTCGTTTGCACGCGAGGTGGTATGGAAGTAGACGGACGATCAGGAATGGAAGTCGAGGCTCACAAACTTTACAGTCTGATTTATTTTGGTTTAGGTAACAGAAAAAATTGGTCATCAGATGCAGGGAATTGGTATGCGTGTGCAGCCATTGAGAACTGGCCCAGGTATTTAAATTTTGCTGGCAGCTGCTGGGGCAGTGCAAGACTGTCTGTCACTTGTTGGCCAGCCGAACGCAAACGAAAACGAGTGCTGAAACGTCCGACCTATGACACTCTGGTAGTTTCCCTTCCTCAGTATTTTTTTTGCGATACGAGTCGTCCGTCTAGCTTCAAGAGTTGAAAGTCTGATGTAGTGAGCGCGCCCTATTTCTGAGTATCTGGGGTGGACATGACATCAAGTCAACGTTTGGACTGAGTCCGCGTCCATGAATCGGCTGCCGGTGCTCCGATCTCTCCCAGCACACACGAGTCAAGAGATGTTAAAACTTCCTGGATTCAGATTTAATAACAACCCAAGTTCTTGTTCTTGTGGTATACGTATTACTTGTTCTAGTCGGCTTATGACGCGTGGTCCAATTGAGACCCGAACAAGAAAGCTTACTCATCAGCTTCATCTGGCAAACGCAAACGCTGCTCCTTGCGATGAGCATCTACAAGCCACGCAGTTGATAGACACCGTCTCTTGAACCGGAAAAAAAAGGTCCACATTCTCAAAAAAGCCTCAATAGGCAAACATATATTGCTGTAAGACCAGGACCTGTCTGCCAGACGCAGTTTCTTCGCGGACAAAGCCCTCCGAGTCACAATGGCGGCTCCATCGCTCACCAGTCTTACGCCTGCTCACGAACAGGCCCTGCGACTCATCGACGAAGCTCATGCAGAGGATCCAAACAAGACTGATGGGCCTGATGGTTCCGACTCTGTGCCGTATGAGCTGCATTATGCACAGAAGATGACAAAATGGTTGGCGACTCGATGCCCAGGTGCTTCGCCAACTCTGCAGATAGCTTGCCGGGCTCAGCACTTCCGCCGGTATGTATTCGTTACTGATCTCTGTTATCGCCATCAATCCTCTCGCATACCGGACTCGAAGATTATAAACTTTCAAATATCCATGACTCAAGTTGCGATTACGTACTGTTAATCATGTAAGCTGACAGGATACTGGATCATCTTTCGTAGATGGGAACTCCCCCGATCTAGCTTCCCCATGACCCGTCCCGGCTACCTTACCTGGAGAGCCAAGCAAAAGTCGCAAGCTGCATCAAAGGTAGCCGAGCTACTGACGTCTTCAACAATCCAGCCCCCGTTTTCCGATGGGGAGCGAGACCGTGTCGCGGCGCTGATTCGAAAGGAAGGGCTATCCACAGACAATGAGACCAAAGTACTCGAAGACGTAGCATGTCTCGTGTTCCTCGACGACCAGTTCGACGACTTCGAGGCCAAGGACGACATAGACGAGGAAAAGATGGTGGCTATTCTGAGAAAGACATGGGGGAAGATGACGGAGGAAGGCCGACAAATAGCATTGGGCATGGATCTCAGCGATAGGGCCAAGACATTGATTGGGAGAGCTCTCGGGGGATATAGTGACCGGCAGGTTTGAGCTGATGCAGAATGCCCGGTTCACGACGAATTTCGTCTTCTTCAAGTCTGACATGAAGTAGTGAGGCGACTGATAACAAACAGTTCGGCACACACCGAGCTGTCTGCCCCGCGCCGTCCGTGACGCCGATGCTCGGAAGCATCATCCGTCTGTCCGTCTACTATTTCTTCCAGAACACTGACCTTCATTCCCAAGACATGGGCTTTCTTCATATCCTCGGCTGGCACCGACCTCAACACCAGAACCAGAAATGTCGCCGCATTTTCCCAAATTACCCTGCGACCTCCCCCCTTCCGAGATGTCTCCGTATTAGAAACATCGTGCCTTACAGCACAGCTTGCAAGCGCTCTGGGATCGACCAGTGCATCTCGACGAGCACGATTGTTCCCTTAGTAGTGACACCACATCTGCAATCCGAGAGCATCCCGTAGACGAGCCGTATTCTGTCCTTGTATTCTCGCGGCTGTACATGGACAGGAATCGAGACAGATCGCGTGAACTGCTTCGCACGGTCGGAAAAGTACGCGCCAAAGCGATATTCCTTACGATTGATGGACGGCTATATCGACGCTTCCATTGTCTTGGAAAGTCATACCTTAGATCCATAGCTGTGTTCCCGGACCGCCGCTTGTTCTCAAGGGCATTCAGATCAGCGACGATGCGATTACAGCCATGGAAGCTGGCGCGGGTGCCATTGATTGTATCGAACCACGGGGGAAGAACCCTGGATACGTCATCCGTGAGTATTCTTGTTGTCTTGGGCTGTTGGAACCTCGCAAAAACTGCCCGCAGGTATTTGACGAAATGGAGGATGCATCGACGGGAGTATCAGACGTGGCACAGATATATCCAAGTCTTCATGTCTGGTAGCCATAGCTGTCGGGATAGGATGCGGTGGCTTATATGCGTTGAGTTGTGGATAGGAGGGCGTGGGTCGCTATACAGATAGTCATGGAAAGTAGGTGTTTTCACAGAGTACATGCAAAAAACGAATCTGGCAAAAGGGTTGCTTGCTTATTTTTGAAGTTTCAACTAGTTTTACGAGATGAGTCGGAAACAACGATGAAAGAATGTGCGGCGTGACAAGTATTCAACAGCTTCACCCGTGGATATTTGAATACCCCTGCAGTAGATCGGTTGATTTCCCCTTTGCCGATTCATTGACCAGCAGCCCGTGACATATATGGTAGTTTTTAGAAGAGAAAAGGGGGGAAACTCCTGCACCAAGTTCATGAAACTTTCCAACATGTCAACCTTCGTGATGCCAATGTGATTTGAAATTATCATCCGTGTCTTGGGCTAACCTATCGTCTCGGTCTGCTCCTGAGCTCTATCGATGATGCCTGTCCTGGTGATCGGCTGCGTCTCATGGATGAGTGGCGTTTTCTTCTCTCGTCACACAGTTTCCGACGCCGATTCATCCTGGATCGAATGAGCTGGTACACAACATAGAAGCATCCGGCCATGATGGCCGAAGCAGCTACGTAATAAGTGAAACCACGCGTGTTAGAAGAAGAAGAAAAGGGAAGCGATCTTTGATGGTAAATGAGAGGCTTGTTTGTACCCACCTGTTGCTCCCAACACAATTCCTACAATCGATGAGGGCGATGCCGAGAGTGAAGATGCAGGGTTTGTGGACTTTGATGCATATGATGTAGTGCCTAAACTCGTGACACCTTTCTCATTTTGATCCGTCACTGTCGTGATTGATGAGCTTCCCGAGCCAGTAATGTCAGTGGCTTTGGTGGCCAGAGAAATATGAGTCGTCGTCGTGGGGGTATCGGGTCTTGAAGTCGAAGTCGATGGAGCAGTGGGAAGGGCTGTCGATCCCAGCGTAGGCAGGTCTTGACTCCTTGATGGTGTCGTGGTGTAACGATAAATTGTTTCTGTTCGCGTATTTGAGGCGCACAGAAATAGAGAAAATCCATTTAGATTTGGATCACCTGCGAATACGTTTGTCTTACAATACGGGGCTGCAGACGCAGCACTGGGTTTATGCGTCAGCAGAAGGACTTGCTTTCTTTTAGCAACGGAATTTAATTTTTTTTTTTTGCGGAACTTGGCAGATATTTAAAGGGTATTCCGCATACTTACCAGACCATGGCAGAGCTGGCTTCGTTTTTGAGGTTATCAGCTGTTTCTAGTCTTCTGTCCAGACAGGTTGTCACCAAGGTACATGTTCCACTTGTTGGACTCCAACAGCATCCGACAAGGCTATTGGCGACATCTTTGGCACAACGTTGGCCAGTTTGGCAGGTCAAAGGATGCTCTTACATATTCTGTTCAGTATGTCGCAAACGACGCATTTGTATAGTTCTGCTCACCGGATTTGCCTTCGATCCAACCGCATGTTTCCACGGCCATCGCTCGTCGCGGAGCAATATTTGCAGAATACGTGATGAATGATGGCGAAACTTCTGAAATTTTTCAAGTGCCAAACGGCACGTCGATTCGGGGCCTTGACTGTGATTCAATGAAAAAGCGCTTTACGCTGCTATTCACCAGCGCTGTGCGCAGTTTATGAGAACGAACTTGCTGGTTGAAGCTATACGAGTGAATATCGCACCCTTAGAAAGAAACAGTGTCAAGAGATGGACATGCGCCAATTTTGAGGCCTGGTCACTCAATGATACCATTCTCTACCAAGTTTGCTCGAGTACACGTCCAGTCATCGGTGACAGTCGGGACCTGTTTGCTAAAGATCGTGGTGTCACTAAAACAGCACATATCCTATGCAGTGATGTGTCTGTTTGTTTCATAGCAATCTTGACTGATCAACAAACTTTGATATTGTTTGTAACAATAGCTAACTAACACTGAAAAACGTCCGGTGTCCGTTACGTGGGCGTCAATGCAAGTACCTAATATTGATATTCCCTTACCTGAGGATATGTCGGCAGGTTCTTTTCCTGACTGACAACAACGCCGCCATCACCCTCTTCGTAGATATGTATGACTGCATTCGTACCGAGTATATCGAAAGACGTCAGGACGATGGGGGTATTTTATCCCCGGTGAATACCGTCGCGAGCCTGCTGGTGGTCACCAGCATTTCCCAACAGAATGTTGCTTGGTTTTCCTATGCGAGACATGAACCCGAGAGAAAAACAGTCCTATGTA
This sequence comes from Epichloe sp. AL9924, assembly GCA_000729825.1. Lineage (NCBI taxonomy): Eukaryota > Fungi > Ascomycota > Sordariomycetes > Hypocreales > Clavicipitaceae > Epichloe > Epichloe sp. AL9924. The sequence goes on along the minus strand of JFGW01000190.1, from coordinate 38,885 downwards.
AGTCATTCAAGACCATGCTTTGTTCTCGAGAAAATGATGCGATACTGCGTGTCACCCTACGATGTAAACATTTTTTATTTCGATGAATCACTGCAACTCGCTGCCTAATTGAATGGCCAGGGCCGATCATTCCCATTGCGGGGGAATATTTCAGCTTAGTAAATTTGAATCAGCGAGCGTCCCGTTCTTAGGAAGAAACGCGTGAATAAATTTGCTACTTGCGTACGTGTTGTTGCGTGGTGTCCCAGTGGTGTCCCAGTGGTCGGAGAAGAAATAACCTGCCTTTATTATGCTGTCGATCGACTTGCTAAGAAGACACCCCGTGTATGCTCTATATTCCGTACAGTGTATGTAATACTGTATGGTCCCGTCCGGTCAGGTCTTCAAGGGAGGGAGGGGGGTGTTCACGAAACACCATTCGGCCATAGCACAGCAGGACCTTGAACAGCTGAAGCCCTGTCTGGGCATGCCCTTCTTGCTTCGGTGATTGTCACTTGTCTCACCACTGAATAGCGGCCCGCAACCAGAAACGAGCACACCCTTGAGGCAAATCGTTGGGTAGCATAACTGGGAAATATGGCTGTTGCTTGACTGATATTTTGCTTACTGTCGACTGATAAGTATGCGGGAAGTCTTATCCTAAATTGACTCTTGGCACGAGTGCAAGAACAGGAGAGCTGAAGTGAAAGGGAGGGAAACTCCGACATTCGGTCAAGAATGATGCATACTCTGATTGTATCACCCAGCTGAAAAGCGAATAAAAATTCTCAGCACGCTGATTCTATCGTAACCAAGATGACTAGGATTCTCGATCAGCTAACTGTGCACATTGAGTAACAACCCCTCGTGCGAAGCGACTGATGACTTGAGCCAGTCGCATTTACGAAACCCGAATCTCTGGTTCGGCCGGATGGATGGCGATTCCAAGTCAAGCCTGGTTCTGGTTCGTGCAGGAAATCGTGCGAGATTCGGCAGGCAATAATAAGAGCTAGACGGAGAGTTGCCCTCTGAACAGGTAGCATCAGTTACCAGCTGAAAGGACGGGGGCTTACCGAGTACTGCCGACGCTAATGCGATGAGCAAATCCTTTCCCAGGCAAGGGGCTTTTCAATCCTGCCCAGAGCTCTCCAACAAGCCACTTAGTAGTACCACGGCTGTCTGGATTGCTCCCAATCAGACGTCGTCCCGACAGCTTGGACTGTCTGTCGCCTTCGTGACACAGCATGGACAAGAAAGACACTTTCGTTGATCACTACCTGCGAGAGCAAGATTCGACAAATGGTTCCAGGGCCGCTTTTAGAACAGGAAGACTGGCGATGGGCTTCTTCGTTCGAGAGTGACTATATTTGGCAGCGTAAGCGGCTAGGTGGGGCCGCTCTTGGTCGACGATACGCAGTGTAGCTCGAATTCTCTTTCGGATTGCGCGATGATGTTGTTGATAATCGTGCGTAATGTCTCGCTTTCTGGCAGGTTCAGTACCCATGCAGTGCTGGAGGAGCAAGCATCAGACTCAAGGAGCCACAGAAGGAGCGACGAGACGGCACACGCTCATTACGTCAACACAATAGCAGGCAGGTACGGATTACGGATTATGAAATCTGACCCATAAATCGACGCGACGCTCGAGCTGAAGATGCCAAGGAAGGAAGGCATGGGTTGCGTCGCTTCCTGTTCTGTGTCTGGCACTAACCAGCCCTGTCCATTCTTCCGTCCTTGATTACTGGATCTTCTCGAGGCGGTTTTCCAAATTCCAAATCGGGGTTCCTGGATACGACCAATCACACTTGAAGCTCCCAATGATCAATGGTCTTGCCTTGTTCAGCCAGACGTGATCTTTTAGTTTGCCAGTTCTGTACTTCTTTTACGTGTCTCCCTCACTTCGTTCCTGTTACAACTCACCATCCTTCCAACCTGCGGCTTGTCTCTACTAATACATACTTCTATTGTGCTCATATTTTCTCGCAACAAGACTCGCTTCACCATCTCCACCCCTTACCCTCACCCTTTCCATTCACTCTTTGCTGGTATGGTTGTCTCGTTTCTTTCTTCGATGCCGTTCCAAGATGATTGAATGAATATAAAGGAAGCTACTGTAAGTAGAGATGATGCGAAGATGCGTGTGGTGGGGTGCGCAACAATGAGCGTATTCGTTTTTATGCCAAACACCCAAGTCAAGCATCATTTTAGTTGACTTTTCAAATGTTTGGCTGCAGCCTCGAGTCGATGACTTGTTTCCTAGACCGTGAGAGACTGGCAGAAAAATACATTATACCTGTGTTGCCTTTCCCCGTCAGCACTTCCCATCCTTCGACAATTATCTTATACTTGTCTCTTTTCGAAAGGGTCTTTGTTATATATATAATAATTAGACTTTTCTCACTTCAAACTCTGGGAGAGGAGCACTGAATACTTCTGAAGGCAGTTCTCGTTCTCCCCGTGCACTCGATAACACATCTATCGACATCGATTCTTTCTTTTTTCTATGTTCTGATCTGCTTGCCTAGAACAACGGCTTGATTCTGGCTACATGACCATAGCATTACTGTTGGTGTTTCCCACATGATTGCAAGAGGAATCCGGCAGAGAAGAAAGAACAGGAGCGCCAGCTTGATTGGCTGTATTGCTGCTTAGAAGAAGAAGTGATAATCTCCTGGTCGAAATGCCGGCACAATTTCAACATGTAAGTACCGATCGTATCCAAGAAAGCAACACAAGCGCTATAATCTGACAATCATGGTCTTCCAGCCGTTTCAAGAAGGAGAATATGGCATCATGGCGTGGTATCCAAAGTACCGATCCTGCCACCAGTTCTTCATCGATCACGCACAACATACAGAAGCTGTCCAAGCCGTCGCAGCCCGGATCAACATTCTGCTACCGTTCGAAAAGGCGGCCAGCAGTGGCCCAGCATCAGGATCCGCCAGCTCATCATCTCCTTCAAAAACAGGAGGCGCGCGCGTGACTCTAGTACCGTATATAAGACGCCTAGTAGTCACGGGATTCGACAACCCAGCATTTTTGTACGGGTTCTTCGGTGATGACTGGAACGAGGGAATCGCCTCAATTCATGAGACCGAGAGAAGGAACTACTTGTTTGCCGCCAAGAGTGAGACCTGGTTAAAGGTGAAGGCTCAATACGATATGGAGGACGGTCAAACTGTCCCTTTCTTGCGGCCGCTGACAGGCGTCACGGAGAGAGAGATTGTCTCTGCAGAAACAAATTGGAGTGACTGGCTGGCGATGCAAGACTGGATGCTTGGCCCACGAGCTCCTCCGGGAGAAAACTAAAATCATTGGCCTGCTCGGGGCTCAAGATTTCGAGATCAGGGAGGCATTCTCGATCGGCCACCTCCCTTTTACCCCTCCTCTAGAATCGTTCCATTATCTTCTCGATGTCGTGCCTACGCGTGCAACAGTGACACCGGTTTAGGGCAGACGAGGACACAGACAGGACTCGCATTTTGTCATGTTATGGGGTAGCATAGCATTGAGCATTTCCCCTCGATCAGAGCAAATCACCCATTTTGTCTCGGACGTATTGCATCTTCACGTTTTCTCATCAGTTAGACAGACACCATTCCGATGTGCTAGGTGTAATCTTATGTACAAGAGGAAGTCGTTTTGCTCAACCGACGCTTTGAGAGACGGTTCATGACGGGGATGAGAACTAAGATACAAAAATAGTAGATATAGTTGACATAACAAAGCATTCACATGGCCGGTTAAAAACGCCGCTTGCAAAAAGACAGCAACAATGGGCTTAAGTAAATCACAGCCCTTGTTGAACAGAAACAAAGATTAAAGTTTCGTCCCTTGGGGTCCATCACCCTTGTTCTTCCTGCACAAAGGTGGCGAGACACGGCCGAGGATCTCAAGAACAAGGCAATGAGAGAGAGAAGCCATGCAACCCCCCTGTTACCAGAACCCTCCCAAGAATGCCAAAAAAAAAAAGAAAAAAAAATGATCATGTCATTTTTGCCCGGTGACAATGCCCGCCCAAACGCCACAGCACGAAAAGCGTGTCCCCAAACCCCCCTTCATCCGGGTGAACCTTGCCTTCCTCCTCCTCCTTAATAGTATTCAACCTGGGCGAGACCAAGATTTGATGGCAACGTAGAGCATGAGTTTTGTGTGACGGGGAGAAACCAACAGTATCGTGTGACGGAGCTTGCGACTTGATTCGTGTTGAGAAAAACAGGTTCTTTCCAAGGGAAGAGCTGTGAGATATTTAATTGAGGAAACCTTTGCAGGCTGCAGTGCCACAGAGACACGGAATACGGTCCAAGCTACCGATTTCTCGCTCAAACTTGTAGTCGTATGTCAATTCTTCGTCTACGATGAACCAAGTCAGTAATTGTGAATCTTGATGAAGAAAAAAATAAAAAAATACAATGGCTTCTTCATAGGGTGAAGGAACTTACTCAGAGCAATGTCACGGAGGGCATAGATGACGATTCTCTTACTGCCTTCGACTTTGATAATCTTAGCCGTACAGTTCGGCATGCAGCTGTGGTTGATGAATCGCGCAATGCCCCCCTTCTTGGTCGCATCCACGACAGTATCGTCGTCGATGCGAAACAGGTAGCTGCTTCCAATGCCACTCTTGAGATAACGCTTCTCACGAATTTCCGCGATTTGCTGGCGCACTTCCTCGCCCACGTACTCGATAATCATGTCATCCTTGTTGATGTTCTCCATGGCGTACAAACCCCAGTTGTGAATGGCAGATCGAGCAAACTTGACAGGCTTCTTCCGCTTCTTAAGCTGGTTGAATTTGAAGACGTCTGAGTCCTGGCCCAGAGTCTTCTTCTGATCATTCAAGTCGGCAACATATCGGCGATTAGTCGCACGGTTCGCGCGCGAGTTGCCTTTGGCTATTTTTTCCGCTGCAAGCTTAGCAGCTTCCGAGGCAGCTGCTGTGCTGTCCTTGCCATTCTTCTTTGAACGAGCTTCGCGTTCTTCTCGGGCCTTTTGCACCTTGATATGATGTGGCAGATACTTGGACTTTTCGAAATTAAGAATCTTCTTGACCCCTTCGGTCCGGGCACATCCTGTTGAGTTAGGCACATAGTATCCCTCTATATGCGCAAGGTGGTCTGAGGAATGCGACACAGTATTCAGTTCTCGAACACGATTGCGCTTCCATAACCAAAGTTCAGGATTTCCAATATCGCCAATGTTGAACTTTCTCTGCAGCTTGCCCAAGTCAGGCTTATCTCTGAGGCCAAGAGCAAGGTTTTGCAAGGATTGAATATCAAGTTTGAACCCATCGGGTAAGACAAGTGCGGCAGTGAGCGGCTCTTTGGAGAAGAGTCGCTCATCATATTTTTTGTGCAATGCCTTCGTTTGAGGAACAGACTCCTCTTCCATTTTGGTTGGCATTGCGGTGTCTTTACTATCGTCCTCATCCGCATCTGCTTCTTGCTGCTTCTTCAAAGCGCCCTGTTCTTCCAGTAACTGCTTCTTCGTCTTCTTCTTTGGCTTCACTCCCGGCTTCTTCTTTGCGCCTTTCATGATTTGGGGCACGGGGGTTTCAGACCTGGAAACACTACCTTCATCTTCTCCCACAAAGTCGAAGTCGGGGCCAATGTCTTCTGAATTTGGAAGACGGCCGATGTCTGAATCAATGGGCTTGGCTCCGAATAGCTCTTCGTCGGACCTCTTCCGGCGTTTCAGAGCGGTTTCGAGGGAAACTTCCAATTTCCTCTTCTTGGAGGACGGACGATCGGCAAATGCCACACTGGACTCTGTCATAGAGTCATCATCGCGACGACCCCAAGAGCCGAACTCTTCGTCTGTGCTCATGCGACTGCGAGGTCGTGACTCGGGTTCCTCCGTATCACGAGCAGCGAGTGCTTTAGTGTCTGTATCATCATCTGATTCGAAGTCACTGTCGAAGCTTTTGAGACGATGATGCAAAGATCGAAAGGCGGGTCGGGCAACAGACTGGCACTTCCTTGAGAACGGATCAACAAACATGTTGCGTTGGCCCCTGGCTTTGACCTTTCGTATTCGAGGGAGCGCTTTTGGTTCCAGACGACCTGTCCGTCGCTCGATCGGGTCTGCTCCAGAGTTCGGAGTCCTGAAACCAGGACTACTGTTGTTCTCTTCATCCTCTTCCTCGTCAACTTGGTCAAGGTTAAGTTTCCTTCTTTTGGCCAGATGATTTGCCCGGTCCAGGAAATCAAAAAGATAAGGTGCCGCAACCTGAGTTCGGATGTGTCGGATCAAATGCTCTGTCATTTCCCTGCGAACTGCCTCTACTGCCTCGAAAACAGGATCAAAGTTCTTAGCTCTTTGCTTCTTTTCTTCTTCGAGGTCTGCTTCCTCCTCTCGACGGCGTCGTCTAGCTTCTTCGAGTCGCTGACGCTCTGCTGTACCCTGATCGTGACCTCTTTCCCGGTCTTTGTCCCTCTCTCTCTCCTTTTGTCGATCTCGGTCTCGGTCTCTTTCTCTCTCTGGGGGTGGAGTTCGCTTACGGTCGGTTTCGGGACTGCGAGGAGGTCGAGGCAAGCAAAGCTGCATAGCCATGTCATAGTTGAAAAATTCGGTGTGGTTTACCGCCCGATAACATCGTTCTGCTTCTGACTTTCCAGTGAAAGAATTTCGGAAAACGACGTAGAAGCCTGTGCGATCGATTCTTATTTCTTCGAAGCCATAGTTCTTAAGTCGTTTCCTCATATGAGGAACGATACTTGGCAGCACAGGAACATCCTCGGACGCGATGAAAATGTAAGGGTCGTTTGAAAGTTGTGCAGCGATGTTCTGCAACTCCACAGCGGCTTGCAACCGCGATGATGGGGTGCCACCAGGCTGCAAAGGTGTTCCTGCCGCTGGTGTTGCTACTGTTGCTGGTACCGGTGTCTGCCTATGTCCAGTCATGGACGCGGGCCCTGCTGGGCCTTTGGGAGCGGTCGGTGGATGTCTTATGAAAGGAGTTGCAGAAGATGCAGATTTGGGTCCCGTCGGTGGCGGTTTGTTGGCAGCCTGATCTCGATATTCTTGCTCCTTGTTTTGCTTCTCTCGCTCCTTTTTAAGATGCTCTTCCAACATCCGCCGACTCTTTCGACCTTCGGGATCGTACTCAACCCTAACGACGTCCGCGTCTATCTTGATCCCGCGGGCGCGAACAGCGCGACGAGCAGCATCGATTGCCGAAACAGGCGGCCGACCCGATCGTTTCGAGTCGCGGTATCGAATGGTAGCAAAACCGAGATAGCTTCCCGTGTCAGGATGCATCTTATTACTGCTCTCCGCAATCTCGCCAAAGGTCGCAAAGATAGCAGTGATCTTGTTGAATGGCACCAGGGGATTGTACCGCGTTACAACTATTTGAGTGGGTGGGCCAGGCCCAATCGACGTCTTCGGGTCATAAGGATAAGGCTGGAGATTCTCAGGCGCTGGGCGTAATCGTGCTTTTGGTAGATAATAGTCGGTATTGATGTAACCAAGACGACCTCCAGCCTTTTGCAAGCGAGGGTCCACCGGGGGGGCGTCATCATCCTGTCAATCAAAAGTTAGCCAAAATGCTTTATGGTACCCCAGCGACGCCCCCCCTTATGTCTCTCCGTCTCTGGCTCGGCCGTCTTCTTCTTATCGAGAGGCAATTGTGTATGTAGAAATACATACTAAACCAAATTCTTTATATACTGGCTTAGCATTTTTGCTAACGCCCTTGTTGCGTACTCGATCGAGGATCGGATCATAGGTACATTTTTTGCCTTTGACTGATGGGAATAGATCTCGTGCCGGAGGGCGTTCAGCATGGCGAGTTGACGAACTTGAGCCATTAGAGGAATGAGTGACAGCCGCATCATGTGTCCTCCTCAAGCCATTGTCGGGTGTTGTTAAAGGGGCCATGTCTGTCTTTGAGTATGGGGGAACAGGTGAGTAAGACGATGAGTCTCGAGGAGCAAGAGGCGTGGTGCTAGTGGAAATATGTGATAACGAAGATGTCGTGTTCTGCCTCTGAGGGTTGCTAAATATGGATGAGGCAGAGCTTGTATGCGAGCTCGTTGACCCGACTGTACTGGGTATATCTCCTAGGGGAGTATCGTGATCGTCGATTTGAGAGTGGGGGCCATCCGATGGGATGTTGGATTGTGAGGGTCGAGCGAAACGCGTGGAATTCGCATCCAGCGCGCTAGAAGCAGGCTCTCGGTCAGAATCGCGTGCAAGACTATTGCGCCTTGATCGCTCGCGATCAGTCCGGCCCTGCGCGGCTTCTGCTCTCACTTTGGGAGCGTTGGGAAAGAACTGCGCGAAACTCACGCCGGGTGGCGGGCGAGTCATCGTGTCGATGCGCTCCGGTTATCGTTTGCACCGTGACCTGGTCATGATATCTCGCGTTCGAGCTCAGGCCATTCACGATACAAAGACTTGTGGTAGGTGCTGGCCGTCACACGCAACGTGGAACGCGCTTCGATTGAGCCCACGCGACCGGGAGGCAGAATGGCGAAAGGCGAAAGGCGAAACGTCATTCACCGGCTCAGCAGCAGCAAGCGGACGCTCAAAAAGTAATGTCGAGATAGAGGGAATGCATGCGATTGTGTTGCAATGGGTGCAGCACCAAGAAACTGGGTTGCGAAGTGAGCACTTGTGAGAAAAAATATGAAGCACGAGAGTGTGAAGTCCAACGTATTAGGTTGATACTCACTCCCCTTCAGGGATGGATGGTGGAACTGAACATTTGCTGCCAGTGGCCCAGCCACAGCCAGAAAAGGCCCATCCTGCCCGTCGGCAATGGTTGGCCATTTCGGTGACACGATTTTCCGTTGATGCATGTCCCACTCCTTGTCCTGATGCGGCCGAGGGTCGGCCATGACGTTTTTTTCGCAAGCTCGGACAGCAACAGCGCAGCAGGGGGTATTGGACGTTTGGTTGATGATGCCGTGTGGCTAAATCGACCAAATTTTACCTCAATTTTGATGTAGTTGATCCCAGCGAGTAAGGACATATATAGGTTCAAGGACGATGTATATCTGTTATTTGAGATTCATTGACGGAAGTAGCAATATGCCTTGGTTTTATTCTTCATTCATGGTGACGTGAGCCAAGTGCCAAGTAAGCAAAGCAATGCATGCACCTCTAATTCATCATTCTCAACCAAAACCTTCCAAATCAGTCTATAATCGTGCATTGTGGGCTTGAGGACTAAGCAGAACAAAAGGAAGAGCCACATTATACCCGGCAGACCTGTCGAACAGCAGTCACGCCGACTTATACCGTCCACACCCTAAACTCCGAAACTCCAGCTTCGGGTCATCTCAGAATTCAAATTGTTATCTTTAATTCAAATTCTTCATCATCATCCGAGTGTAAGAACGGTCTTTGAACTGGTGGTAGTTCTTCGTCTGCGTCGTCAAAGATTGACATGAACTGCGGCCTGCTTTGTTCTGTGGTTCCAGAGGCGGCCTGACGAAGTCGAGCTGGGGTAATCGTGAGATTGGCCTCGGCACCATGTGACGGCGCAGGTCTAAGTGGCAGCTGCTGCTTGGCGGAGTGGCTTGCGCCTCGCATATGCACAATCGACGATGCTGATCGACCTCTGCTGTAGCCCAAGGTGGTTCGAGATGCAGCCTCCCCGGTGGAGTTTCCTGAATAATTGGGCTTTGTGACAACAGGTTTGGCAGGTGCGGCTCCAGTGATTATTGATGACAAAGGTCTTCTTGTAGCTTGGTTGGTGGTTGAGACCTGCTGCAATGCACTGCGACTATGTCTGTCTGAGTGGACGGCCAGAGCAGACGCTGCTCGTCGAGCAGATATCGTGGGGGCTTGCTTCCGAGTAGCTATGTCCGCTTTGGTCAGAGGGATAATCGATTTTCTATTGTCCGCCATATCTTCTGGACTCCAATCGAAAGCGGCAAGTTCCCGAGCATTCCGCTCCTCTGCCTGATGCATAAGCGCTGCCATCTCATCGTTGAACTTTTTCTCCATGCGAGAAACACCATTCTCATCGACAGAATTGTGGAAATGTTGATAATAACCCTTCAGGAGATTCTCTTTCTTAATTCCATTGAACGTCAGGCCACCCGGTGGAAGCACGTCTGACTGATAGGGCAGTGGTGTTGGCCTTGGAGGAGCATACTCCGGCTCAGGCACCTCGTCACTGGGAGTCTCGGCGAAGTCGGATTGTATGCTGAATTTCACCGGCTGAAGATCAGCGGGTTGCTTTTTGGGTTTTCGCACACTCGTTTGTTTGGGTCGAGTTTTTTCGATTTCTCCAACCATGCTCTTCACCCCACCGGTCTGAGCATTCCTCGCCTTTACGTTTGTGGTCTTGTTCCCTAAGGGCGCGCGCGCACGGTTCCCTGATACGCACAAGTCAGTGAAGAACTTGGTTTCACACACCCATTGAAATCTAGGCAGAATAATACGCACCCATGGGAGTCACCATTGTTTGATTGGGACCGGTGGCTTTGCCCATCGCCAAAATGCTAGTTGCTCCCAACATTGCACCGCTCGCCAATCCAGCCTTGCCCGCCAAAGCAGTGGGCGCATTCTCGTCGTTTCGGCCAAAATTACCAGGAGTCTTCGGATATCTTGCACCCGGTGTTTTGGGCTGTTGTTTGATTGGTGCATGCTGGTGACTATGCACCAGATTCTCCTGGTCTCGGTGTGCCGCGATCATGGCGATGTTCGTGATGCTGATTTCGTGTTAAATTGCTGCTTTCGTGTCGATGGCGTGTTGATAAAAGTTGGGAAAACACAATCAGAATGCACCTATTCTGGAGAGATTAAGGGGTTTATTAGAGAATCTAGTTGTATGATGTTGTCGGGGTCCCTGGTCACGGTTTACTAGAAACGTGTTGTTCAATGCGTGACATAAATATGTTGACCAGGCAACGGTGACGATTGAGCAGACCCCTGGGTATTCGGAGTACAGGGTGTGGCATACTGGCGGCGTGACCGCCACTAGCCACAGGTGCACAGGTGCCACTAGCCTACAGTAGAGGGAGGTATTACAGCATCGTTGGAGGGGCATGTACTCATTATCTCCTGTTCCTTACATCCCCTTTCTTGACCCAATCATCAAATCTGGCCGCATCCTAACCTGCAACACAACTGACATCGATCTGCAACCAGAAAAATCATCTACAAAGCCTTGTTTGAAAATACATCACCATAATGGATCGTATCAAGGAGGTTTGTCTCTTTCTTTCCCTCCATTTATCTACAAGACCGCTTCTCTCTTTTGTACCCCACCCAGCTCCTCTGTAGAGGGGTAGACGCATGGTGGTCAAGCAAGTATAATGACTAAAACTGAGGTTTAGAAAATGAACTCTATCCGCCTGGAGGCCGACGAAGCTGCCGCCAAGGTGGAAGAGCTTCAGACCAAGGTCAAGACCCTTGAACAAGAAAATCTGTCCAAGGAGCAGGAGATCACTTCGCTGCAGCATAAGAACAACTTGCTGGAAAGTGAAGTGGAGAAGCTCGAGACCGCTATCAAAGACCACAAGAAGGCTGCCGACGAAGGCCAACAACACGGTACTCAGAACGAGACTCTTCAGAGACGACTCCAGCTCCTCGAGGAGGAGGCCGAAGACGCCGATAAGACTCTGCGGGAAGCCAACGAGAAGTACGTACCCTTTGAGTGTCATTGAGGCTCACATAATTGCGCCCACCGCACTTCACCGCCCCCTTGACACCATTTGGTCGTGGCACTAACATTACTTCTGCAGGCTTCGACAAACCGACGTTAAGGCAGGACACTTCGAGCGCAAGGTCCAAGCCCTCGAGCAAGAACGCGATCAATGGGAGCAGAAATACGAGGAGATGGCAAAGAAGCACTCAACCTTGCAGAAGGAGTTAGAGGAGCTCCAGAACGAGATTGGCAATATCTAATTTTTTTTTTCCTTTGTAGAGTATTCAATCTCCGTTTAGTGCCCTTTTTTGAACGAGCCTGTGCGATCACGCCAAAATAGCGATGGAGTGGTCGCAGTGATTGCTTAGATGCAAAATAATCTATTTATGGAAGGAACGAGCGATTTATCAAGCTGCAGCATGTAAATACTCTCCAAAAGTTGCCGCTACGTCAGATTGGGGTATCTGACTTTCCCGTGTATAATCACTGGAAACATTGTCAAACGATGTACCTCCTGCTTTTATTCAGTTGATAGCTCATGCTCTTCCACTTATGGTCTCCGTGATTTCAGTTTTTGCTTCTTGTCCGTCAGCCGTCGCTCTAGCTTTGTCTCATATCGAAATTTTTTCTTTTTCTTCTTTTGCCATGATGGCTTCTTGTCTTTGTCCTCTGCTTCTTTCCTCTCAGATTCCTCCCGTTTTCTGCGAGCTTCTTCCCCCGCCTCATCATCGGACTGATCTGGCCCGCTGAGGCCATCTCTCGAAACAGAAACAGATTCAATTTTCACGACAGTATATCGGTCTTCATCCACGTACTCTTCTTCGTGGTCAACGATATCAACATCTGGCTTGTCAGGAAAGCCATCCCACTTGTCTGAATTTTCTCCCTCAGAATCGCCCTCTTCGAGATCGGCTGACACAGCTCCGGATTCGCGCAACAATTTGTTCACAGTTTCGACATGCTCAGAGACTTCTCGACGTCTTTCTTCCCTGATCTATCAATGGTGAAGTTAGCAAAGTCTATTTGAAGAAAAGAAAAACCCTTTAACTTTATCTGCTGCTCTCGGCCATACCTGCTTCCGTGTTTCCAATTTTTCCTGACGAGCTCTCTTGGCAGCCTCCTCCTGTGCATGCTTAATTCTTTGTTGTTTTCGCTTATGGAATCCTGTCAAGTATTCTTCGCGAGCACCATCATCAAATGATATTTCTTCAATTGTCGATGTAGTCTTTCTCTTCTTGCTTGGAGGTGGCAATGGACTCTTTTTAGGTCTTGGTTTGGCAAACATTATGAATCCTAGGGCAAAATCCTACCCAAAATCCGTTCGTGGGTGTTCGTACTAGAGAAGTTCAATTTATGAAAAGCTGTTGCTGGAGACATCAACTTTTTTTCTTCCCTGCCCCGATCCATGAACTTTGCCGCAAGTAACTGGGCCCACCTGGCAATTTGGCTGTTGTTGTTGCGGCATAATAAAGTGGAGCACTGTATTTGAGCAAGATGTCCCTTACGTAAGTAAGGCAGCACGCTGTATCCACGTCCGTCGTCACGGTATTAAGCATTGGAACTCAGATGGCTTCCCTGACGATACGACAAGCTGGCAGCTAGGTTACCATCGTCCACCATGCGTTTCTATACTATTGTAGGCGCACTGGCGCTTTGCAGAACAGCTGTGGCCTTCTCAGATTCTTCTCCGTGGATATTGCTGTCAACGTCCAAGTAAGCTTACTCCCACCTGGGAAAGACAACGCCGTCGAAGCAGTAGCTGACTCTCATCGCAGCATCGAACAAACTCCTAGCGCGAACAAAATACAGACAAGCTCTGAATCTATCAAGTTCACCAAAGATTTCCTCGCTGGATGTCCGACCGACCGTTACCTTATAGTGACACTGCCCGGCATTAACGCAGCAGACTTCTGGACTCGGGATGGCTGCGCCATGCCACACCTGTGCAAAGCTGTGAAGGATGCTCGCGTGAAGGGAAAATATACCGTGGCCGAAGTCGTCGGAGACGTAACATCTACTGGATTCGTGCAACACATCAAATCATCTTGCAACAAAAAAGGAAAGGTGGCCAAGATTAATGCGCAGCCGCTTGAGTCACTATCTGGTGACAGGAGCCAGGCTCTCGACACAAGTGGTAAGTGCTTGGATCCCATCCATGTCACACGAAGATGGAGAAAACTAAGTGGCAATTGTTGCAGATGTCTCGATTGCTCTTGACCTTGAAATGGCCTCTGCCAACAGTTATACCATTCTGTTCTACGCGACTCCCAGAGAACCATTATATGATTCGGAGTTCATTGAGCCGCTTCGTATGGACATAAGAAGAGGCCTTGATGGCGCCGCTTCGATGCAAAAAGCAAACAAAACCGAGCGCGACACACGACCTCTCTTCGAGAAGTACCAGTTCTTTACTCCAGGTATGACGCGCTTCTCATGGACCCCCGTACCTACTACTGAAAACTAACAAGGTGTCGCAGGCATTTTTATGGGTATTATCGTCGCATTTGTTCTTTTGTCTATTCTTGGTGCTGGTATTAGAGGTCTTGCCAGTCTGGAAGTCTCGTATGGTGCATTTGACAAGGAAATGGGCCCTGCAGCGCAGAAAAAGCAACAGTAATTGGCGAGAACCTGTCAGCAACACCTCGAGTGGAATTGAGCCCATCCGTACTGTAAAATAGACACATTAAACATGGAGTTATGGATTGCTTTTCGGAAGCGGATGTAGCCAGGGACCATTGTTGTTGGGCGTGGAATCGAATACAGTGAAATGGACTCACACCACAGTTGGGCATTTTTAACGAAATACGTTCTCTTTTTTTATAAAAAAAAAAAGTTTGGTAATGTTGCCACAGTATGGCACTAAATTCCAACGTGTCAACGTATACTCTTTCCAGGAAATAAATGCATCTCTTTAACTCCGTCCTCGCCAACCAGACTAATGATGGCAACCGGTCAAATTTAACAAAAACAAGTCTGCATCATCGACGGCATTTTCCTAGAGCTCATCTTAATCATGGAATTTACCAAAAACATTTTTAATTCCCTTCAAATTAGACCAAATGACTCGGTAGCAAGAAGTTCGCAATGCCCTCCTTCACAAAGTATTCATGCCCACAGTTGCCGCATACCAGCTTCCCCTCCGACATCTGCGTTTCCAACAGCAAATGATGCAAATCTTTCAACGTCTTCTCATCAGCCTCGAGTTCCTCTGCAGTAGGAGGCTGCTCTGGAAGGACCGGAAATCCAAGCTATTACCCGAAGTGTTAGGCAAGCCTCGCAAACTCATCACGTAATGCGCAACGAGGTAAATAAAAAAGACAGAGTGGGAGAGAATAAATATAGATAGATAGAAAGAGGGAGGGAGATAGGAATGATTTAAACCCCCTAAAATGTATTTTCTTCCTATTCTCCCAAGTAGATAATTTGAAAGCATTTCTCCCGTTCTGCCTCCATCGAGCGGGGCCAGAGGACACCCTCCCGGAGAGAAGAAAAAAAAAGAACACGTAAAGTTTGAACAACGTACCTCGGAGGACGTAGTCCGCAGAGCAGCCCAGTCCAAGCGCGGCAATACATTGATGATCATCTGGGGGTTCAGGTCGATCTCGTCCTGAACTAGCTCGGCATCCTTGGGGTGAAGCGGATATGAACCAGAAGAGCTCTTGCATGCCTTTGCGGCGCAAGTCAAAAAATTGAGACTAAGGACCTTCATTATGAAAGATTATGGAGAGATGTGGACCGCAAGAAGAGGCGTTGCGTCGAAGGAGATGACGCTTGACCCTAGAAGCCTTTTTATATGGGAAAATCCGAATGCCAGGGCAAATTGTCAAATGTACTCAGGTTTTGCTGTAAGCTAGCCGCCGAACTTACAACTTTTTTCCTTTCCGGATGGATGCGAGTTCACTACCCATGCAGCCCCACGTGACGGGGGTCCATTCGCGCTACAAACCCAACCCAACCCATGTTCCAAACAAGGAATAAAAGACTGGGAGTGATGGCACAAATTGATATGAGGGCGATGGTCAAATCGCGATGAGACTGGTTGGACGCCCAAGATTTAAGAAATTTTATTTCAGACATAGTTTATTGAGGCATGACGAAGTAATAGATCCTGCTATTGTTACATGTTCTACATTTTGCCTGCGGAGGCAACGTTCAAGCATTTGTCTTTTCCAAGTCGAAGTTGTTCTTGTGGGAAGACTTGCGACGACGAATGTAGAACACAAGAGCGGCGAGCACAAATCCAAAGACGGCGATCTTCTGTAGGAGTGTCAATCCTTCCGGAGCCTTGACTGCAGCAGTCACGTCGTTTTCAATGGGTACAACACCATCGGCCCAACCAACTGAGCCATAGAGGCCTGATTAATCCCATACACATCAGCACACCGACATCGGGTGAATTTCAGATAGTTTGGATTTGTGAAGAGCCGCAAAAGGATCTCAAAGCTCGACGTGAATACCTTCAGGAGGGACCTCAAGCTCGCCACTCTTGGCGATCTTGACAGTCTCTACAGGCTTGTCGCCTGCTGAGGTCTGAACATTCTCGATCTGCTCGACAATCTCGAAGCCCTCGAGGACTTCACCAAAGACGACGTGGCGGCCATCGAGCCAGCTAATGAAACCAATAGTCAGTATTACTGGGACCATACTCCTGAGAAACTGAGCACATTGTTGTATGAACTTACGGGGTGGGGACGGTGGTGACGAAAAACTGGGAGCCGTTGGTGTCAACACCGGCGTTAGCCATGGAGAGGAGACCCTTCTTGGTGTGCCTGAGCTTGAAGTTCTCGTCCTTGAACTTGTCGCCGTAGACTGCAAAGGATCGCAAGATTAGTAAATGGGCTCGGCACAGGGATGTTTGCCAGAAATGATAGCGGGCAAAACTTACTGGAAGTGCCACCAGTGCCGTCGCCTTTGGTGAAGTCACCTCCCTGGATCATGAACTGCTTGATGACACGGTGGAAAGTAGATCCCTGGTAGCCGAATCCCTTCTCACCGGTAGCCAAGGCACGGAAGTTCTCGGCAGTCTTGGGAACAGTCTTTGCATACAGACCAAACACCACGCGGCCCAATGGTTTACCGCCATGCTCAATGTCGAAGTAGACCTTTTGGGTGATCTTGGGTCCCTGGGTCGCCTCGGCAGTCTGGGAGAAGAGAACCAGGCCAAATCCGACAAGGAGGGCGAAAGAGACAATGAGTTGCCTTGGGTGAAGCATTTTGGATGGTCTAAAATTCGACAGACTCAAAGAGCAATCGACTATTTTTTTTCAATGGAAGATGAATATGCGGAAGAGAAGAAGATCAAGGTTGGGACAGTGGGCGGAGCGGACACCTGTACCCAAGCTCAAAGCGTTTCAAGCTTCCCCGCCGAAAGCGCAGCGGGGGGTCTATGCGCCTGTTTCGTGTTTCGCTGGCGAAAGCAGTATTAGGTGGGATCAGGTTTATTAGTAAGTGCTCTAATAACCAAATCTAACCAGATCTGACCAGATTCTAGTGGCAGTCTTATCTCTGTTACAGAAAAGAGAAAAGATAATAAGGGTTGAAAGGCACGCTTTAGTGGAATTGCCATCATTACCTTCATTCGTGTGTATTGCAGTTCGATGGCTCGTTCTGATCTATAGCTTATAGCAACTAATTCACTTCATTGTCTAAATCAATCAATCTATTTTCGCTCCCTCCGCAGTTCTAGCGCCTAACTAAGGGTGTGATCCACGAAGCCGCGCGGATTTTGCGCGAATTTTGTGCATGTATAATTTGGTTGTCAAGAATACATGATAACCCAATAGCTCGTCTGCAAGTGTAATGTAATGCTTCTAGGCACAGCTGCCTCTTCACTGCCCGTAAAAAGGCAACCTAGCTTCAATTAACAGATCAAGTTAAATAGGTGCCTCTTTCCCTTTTCTTTAGAGGCATGTTTGCGAGAAGATAAAGGTTACAGCCATTGTAAAGGCAGGCACTTCCTGGTCAGTCTTACCACAGAGGAAAGGCACGAGAATTAGTGTACTTTTGACGAGCTTAAACTAACCGTCTTATGCAATTTTTTCTTATATTAGCCAATTGAATTAGTCGTGAAATATTATATGATTATAGATTTATTACCTCATCGAGGTCGAAATTTTTGAGGTTTATCTAGCGACCTTAGTCGAGCCTGCGGGCTGTCCATCGCAATAATCTCGTATGGCAGGCAGAGTGACACTCTCCACGAGCGCGAGGCGCGATTGATTGCCAGGAGGGGGAAAGGAAATATGCGGGCCCGCCAATTTTTCCCTAGCCAATTATATTGCAGAGGCGAACTAGTTGACTTGTCGACCACACGTTCTCTATTTCCAGCTTCAATTTTAAAAGTCGCGAATCGTTGGAAGACCAACTAAGTTCAAGTCAGCATCTTAAATACTGGTTTTGAATTAGATATCATCAAAATGGTAAGTCTCTAACGTTGACAGCTCCCACGGGACAATCCCTCCCCTCCCCCCAAGTTGCTCATGAGTCTCTTCCAACAGGTGTTCGTTCTCGGGGTCAACTTTAACGAGGGCAAGCTCGTAAAGGTATTGAGCGTACCCCCTTCCATCTGCAATCACGGCATTGCAAACCGAACGGCGCTAAAAAGCACGACATAGAAAGCCCTTGAGTCATTCTACGCTTTAGGATCAACAACTGCCTCCCGAATTATGGCAAAATACTCGATTCACAAGCTCGCCAAGATCGGCTCCCTTAGTCCCAGAACCGTCACATCTTTGACGGCCGAATTATCGCAAATGACGATCGAAACCGATGCGAGGAGAGTCGTACAAGATAATATTAGAAGATTAAAAGACATCGGTTCGTTCCGCGGCCGTCGTCATGCGATGGGTCTGCCGGTACGCGGTCAACGAACAAGAACACAAACGGCCACTGCCAACAAGCTCAACAGGGTGGACCGACGATCCTAAGCACAATCGACTCATCAAGCAGACTCCGGCATAGCTTGGACGCTTTCAATCACGGAACTTTCGTGGAAGCCTTCCTTATCGAACGACATCAAATTCAGGCGGAAGCAAACTTTTGAACCCGGTATGTCACAAGCTCATGACAATATACCCAGGCTCAATGGCAGACATATTGGGGGCATTTTAGAGTATAGCATAGCGTCCTCTTTATAAAAGCCTGCTGGACTGTACGAGAGTGTATATAGAAACCTTTGTACGATTACATGAAGTGAGTTTTTAGACACCATATATGATTTCCAGCTCTTGACTCTCTCTCTATTCTGAGAGTGGTGTGTCGTGTGATTTAGTTGGGTGCCAATGACAGAATATCGTCCTCCATGGCCGGCACATTTCCCGCTTTCATCTGTGCAGAACGACCGACCTGTACTTCGTGCCACGCGAAGCAAATTACCACCAGCAATTTTGGCAGCATCCCGTTCACTCACGCGAGCTCGCAGTAGAGCAGCAATTTGGTTGGGGTAGTCCGTGACATCTTCAAATCCCTTAGTCAACTGAGCAATGCCATCGAAGTCGGTGCCAATATCCACGTGGTCAAAACCAATAAGGTCTCCGATATGTACAATGCGTGCAACGCCCCGATCCAAGGTAGCGTTGGCGGGAGCGTCATCAGGAAAGACCATTTTCTTTGTCAACATTCACTCATGAGATGAGTTAGGGCTGATGTTGACCATGACGATGGATTTTCATTTCTCGACTAGCTTTAGAATATGGCCCTCGAAGTTAGGCGAATGTGGGCAGATACTGTAGGCAGAGCTGTGGGAGAAAATGATGGGAACTTTGGAGCCGGACAAGTCACTTCTACCACTCAAAGCATCAAGTATGGCATCATCGCTATATTGCAGTCAGTATGGAAGAAACAACTAAGATCAACGATCCGAGATGGGTTGCAGAAGCTTGATCTTGAGGCGTCGTGTCTGCTTTGTGAGATGGTACGATGTCTTTATTACCAGTCGCCATGACGATGTTCATCCTCATCGGTGCTTGCAGCGCAGCACGGACTTCAATGAATTAAAATAATGAAACAAGTGGAAGCCAGGATGCAGTGACTTGCTGGCGAGGGTGGCAAACGAATAATGGGGGGGGCATCTGGGAATCCGCCACAATTCATATCAACCCAAACTCTGCAATCAAGCAGACGCTGGGCAACTGTCGTATTGGATGCCGAGCATGATGATCATATTCTATCTGGAGCATGGACACGTGCGTGAGTGCCTGACGAATGGGGCCCCCATACATAATGTCATTGTTTCCACGGAGCACGGGCACGGAGCAGTGGGAACCGCCAGGTAGGCCTAAAATTACCGGCTTGCCCGTATTTTGTTTCCCTGCACTGTGCGGTCAGGTACCGTCTTCAGCGGCAATACAGACAGGACCCCTGAGCCGGCGCTGGTCAGTGGTGGCTGCACCTTCACTGCCACCGGACGGAAATAGTCTGCTGGTCGTAGCTGGTCTTGCATCTGGGCATCTGGTCAGGCAGCTGGATGGCTGGCTGTGCACTCAACCCGTCGTCTTGGTCTGTGCCACCAACCAACCGGGAGGAGCTTGTTGATCCAACAACTTCTCTCAGCTCCTCCGCCAACTCAGTCTGGCTCACTTGCACTTCTAGCCATTGACAATTTATGAACATCATTCTCGTCGTTTGAAAGTTTGGAGTTAGCTAGGTCTTGCGCAGCCATTTGCGTGCACTACTCTCCTATTCACTCGTTCCTGACTTTATTGACTCCGTCCGTTGAGCGATTGCATTGCATTCAGTCCACGAGGTCGAGGAGCCACATCATCGCTTGCGCCTGCGGCCCGACCTAAGGACGTCAACGTTCCAGTTCCAACCACGAGCTACGTGGGAACCAGCCCCCTTCGTTGGAGACCACGACCTACCACGACTTTTAAGAGCTGCGACATCACGACCAGAGAATTTCATTGCGTACGAAAGCACAAAGTGCTACGGTCACAACACTGCCACTTTAGCGCGGACGACAACATAGATTGATTGCAGTTGTGGTGTGCGACGCCGCGCTGATAGTTCAAAATGCCCGGCTTTGCAGACTCCTTCTGGTCTGGCGATTATGCCGCAGGTTGGTCCTTCCTATTATTGTTTTGTTTTCCAACCGATTCCGATTAGGCCAAAACTAATATAATCTGTCAGGACTTGGCGTCTTGTTCGGGAAGCTCCAGCAAGGTATAATGGAGAACCGTCAGGTTCTCATATTAGCTCGACTGCGTGCGGAAGCCGAGGAAACGTATGGGCAGCGCTTGTCTGACATTGCGCCATCCGTGGACAAACTCAATGGTGGGTTTTCAAGAGACGATGGTGCCACCGTTCGAAAAGTGAGTCCTCGCCAATTCCAACACTGAAATGCATGAGCCCCGGATGCTTGTTTGTTGTTCTTATCGCGACCTGTCACTAACAACATCTTTCTTTTGCTTTCATGCAGGCGTACGACGGTATGCGAACTGAAATGCAAGATGCTGCGCGAAGCCACCAGCGAATCGCACAAAGCATAAGGGACTTGGTGGTCAACCCATTCTCTCGGTGGTGTGATTCCCACGAGGCTCGTATCCAGGATTCGCAAGACGAACTTCAGGGCCGCATCAAGGCGCATGATCGACAGGCCGATACCGTACGAAAGCTTCGCTCGAATTACTTCAACAAGTGCCGGCTGGTCGAAGATTTGGAAGAGGAAAATAAGCTAGGATTTCAGGATCCCGAGACCAGCCCACCGGCCAACCAGGCTAAAATTCCTGAGATCAAGGTTCAGACCCATAAAGAGGAGGAGGTGTCCGATGACGAGGAATTGTTCGAAATCGGTGACGAAGTATACCAGCCTGAACAGCTTAAGAAAATTCTTTCACACATGCTCTCTACCATCAAAATGGGTGAAACCAAAGTTCCTATTTTGGGTACTTACTTGAATACATCAGCAGGCTCTGATATTGTCGAGTATCTTCAGCGAAGCATGGCCATTACCAGCGTGAGCTATGCTGAGCGCATAGGTCAGGATCTTATTTCCAACGGTCTCTTGAGACTCATCGGCAACGTCGGCAACACCTTTGCCAACAGCTCTAAACTATTCTATCAATGGCGCCCAAAATCTTTCAAAATTGCTGGACTGCCTGAGAAGAAACTGAATAGGACTTTCTCGCTCCCCGTCACTGGCTTAGATGCTGGCTCAGATTCGCCCGTGGTTGGGACTGTCAGTGAATATCTTGCCAACTGGAATGTACTTGGCAACAGAGATCCCAACGAGACGCCGTCTATGCGACTTCACCGCGAGGCGCGAGAAGCCGACGAGAAGTACAAGGTTGCCGTTCGAAAATTAGACGAGTTGCGGTGCGGACTTGAGGAGGCCATTTTTTTGCACCTCAAATTCCTTGAACGATGCGAGCTGGATCGGTTAAAGGCCATCAAAACCGTCATTCTCGACTTTTCCGGTACCATTGGCAACGTGATTCCCAGCTTGCAGTCAACTGTGGACAAGTTTGTTTTGTTTCAAGAAACGGTCCAGCCTGCAGGAGATTTGCGATATCTTTTGGAGAACTACCGCACGGGCAGCTTTGTCCCCAAGGTGGTCGTGTATGAGAATTATTACAACAAGATCGACGAGCAGACGTTTGGCGTTGATCTCGAAGCCCGTGCTAGGGTAGACAAGAAGCGCGTGCCAATCATTGTGACAACGATATTGACATATCTGGACCACCATTATCCAGATCTAGAAGGTGACGAAGCCCGCAGAGGTGTCTGGCTGGTCGATGTGCCTTTAACCCGAATCCATAAACTGCGAGCCAAGGTGAACGATGGGAAGCCGATTTCACCGGATGTTTTCGAAGAATTTGATGTGCCTACTGTTGCTGGATTATTGAAACTTTATCTCTTGGAACTTCCTGGTTAGTCGATGTTCCCTTTTATTCACATTTCTTTCGAGCCAAAAGAAGAGTTTCTGAGAAATCAACACACTTACAACGATTACCACAACCTAGATTCTCTTGTCAGCGCACATGTATATGAAATCATTCGTACCATTTATACCACTCCAACTGCAGATGCTACGGAGGCATCACGGGTCGCCGTCCTTCAACAAACCCTGTCACAGTTGCGATTGACCAACATCGCCACTTTGGACGCTTGCATGAACCACTTTACTCGCTTGATTGACCTAACGTCGGCCGACGAGGAGTATGTGGCGTCTTTGGCATCCTCTCTGGCACCATGTATCCTCAGACCTCGAACCGAGACATCTCTCACATTGGAGGAGAAACACGCAGCGCGACTTGTCCGGGATCTGTTTGCTCATAAGGAAGCCATTTTCAGCGAGCTCAAGCGCATGTCTACATTGAACCATTCATCTTCAGTCAGCGGAAACCGCCCCCGCGCGATTAGTACCGATGAAAGTAACAGAAAGGCGCTAGTGGAAGAGCGCAATCGCGCTCTGCTAGAAAAAGCCAGCGCCTCGCGAAGCCGAGCAACGAGCCCAGGCCCAGGCCCTCGAGGACATCGACGCGACAGGAGCAGCGGGGGACCAGACACTCGGTTCCCTATCCAAACCAGCCCAACGACTGCCGAACGAAACCGAACCAGCTTGGGTAGTATGGGCAGCATCGAAGGCCGTTTCAAGCGAGCGTCTCTGGACGTCCCAGGCCCTGAAAGCGTCGCCATCGCAGACGTTGCAAACGGCTCACCACATGGCAAAGGAAACGACAGTGACGGAGAGAAAAGAGATAGTGGCAGTCGCATCGGCACGAAGTTTGTCGGTGGCAAGAGGGTGCCCAGCACGCCGCCACCAGACGGTACACCTACACGAGGAGTTACTCTTGAGGACAAACCCATGGATGATTAGTAAAAGACCATGGATCTTGAACAAGCCCCTTTGAGGCCTATCACCTCCTTTTTGTCTCTTACTCGTTTCGTGACGGTGGCTATCAACCATATGGAAGGCCACTTTATGGGACATCACTATTTTGTTATTGGCAGGGATTACGAGCAGGCTAAGAAAAGCTACTTTTAGCGTGGGGGCCGAGAAGAACATTACGAGGGTGCCGTACATGTTGCCTTTGTCTCTTTTGTCCTCGCCTACTTCTTCTTCTCTGTTTTATCCGTTGCATGACAGCGGGTATAAATCGTTACATGATGTACGGGCTCACGGGTATGAGACATGTGCAAGTTGAACTTTTCCCATGTCGCGTAGGAAACACGTTTCCTTTTTTCTTATTTTTAGGAAGGAATATATCCGCATGAGGCTACGCTTATGAAGCTACAGGCGCATTTTATTATTCATGCTGATACTACTTTGCTGTGATGTGCTGTGCTGTGCTGCATGCTCCATGTGATTATGAATGTATTCAAGTGGCACACTGTTTACTTGTGCCCTACAGGAGGATGTAGGATTGAGTCAAGATTGGACATTGCGCAGTGTATTCCAAAAGGCATGTTTCTGACTTGCATTCTGGTCCGTGTACGGAGTAAGCAAAGATGTATGTAAATTGCACCTTGGGCCGCACATACTGAGATGTAGGTGAATCACCTACTGAAAACGACGAATTGACTCCCCAGGAAGCATATGCTGTTCCCACAAACCACAAAACAGGTCGACCAAGTCAATGCCATCAAATCTAATGGTGCTTCACTGCTCTCATTATGCCACTGTATCAATGCTCATACTAGAGTTAGAACGTCTTGTCATGCCGGCCCAAAGGCCTAGCCACAGGCTCGCCTCCCACACCTAGTCTTCAATCTCAGCCATCTTCTTCTTCTTCTTCTTCTTCTTCTTGACCGTCTTCTTTCTCTCCGACAAAACCAACTCATCCATCATTGTGCCATCTGCCGGGGGTGTTTTCACAACGGAGGATGCATCCCCCATAGAAAGGACGATGCCACCATCCGTGCCGGGTGTTTCTTCCGGAGCAGCCTGAGAATCTTTTGGCCCCACCTTCTTCTTCTTCTTCTTCTTCTCTTTCTCTTTCTTAGGCTTCACCTCCTCCCCTTCTGCTTCTGCGCTGTCCGGAATCCCATCCGTCCTGTTTACCGTCTTGACCGTCTTGACCTTCTTCTTTTTCTTCTCAATAACGGCGCCTTCTGCATCCACTCCTTGGGCAATTTGGATCCGTTCATTGGCACGTTGCATTTCGAGACGCAGTCTTTCTACCTCCTTCATTGCCTGCTGCATCTCGGCCTCTTCGCGCTGTTGCTGCTCATAGTCGAACCCGTTGGCGGGTGCGCCTTCGAGGCTGAATGACCCAATGTGGCTGGAGTCTACTTGCAGGAGAGACTGCTTCAGTTTCCTGCTCCTCGCTTTCGCGTGGATGTCCGAGCTGTTCTCCGAGTCGTACTGACGAGTGCTGCTGCCGCCGTCGCCGCTTTCAAGAGTCTCGTCGCTAGCAATAACTATTTTTTGTTTTGGCTTGGCTTGGGGCTTGGGTGTTGGCGCGGCAGGACCGGCCAAGTTATCAACATCAAGTTTCATGATTGGTATCGAGTCAATGTCAAGATCGGGCCCGTTGTTGCTTTGAAGAATGATGTGGATCGGGGTGGAAGCTCGTTGTACATCGCTGCTGTTGGGAATGTAGAACGGGTCATCCTTGTTTCTTTCCAGTCGCTCTGCTTTGCGCCGCGCAATAATGTCTGCATCGAGGTAGCTTTCTTCACTCGGTTGTTGTTGGTACGAGCCCACCATCTCTTCGACTGGTCCGGCCAGTCTGCTGATGGCCGGCGCGGAGGACGAAATTGCGGTGGGAGCTGGTCGGTGATTATAGTACACTTCGAATTCATCTGATATATCGGCTTCGAGGGTGACAAGGTCTGCGGTAGAGAGGAGATGATTCAAGTTGGAATGAATGGCTTCGTCGAGGTCCAGGCCGTCAGGCATAGGCACGTTGCGTTGTGCGCCTTGCGCAACCGAATTGAGTTCCCAACCCGTGAAGAGCGACGGTATGGCCTGAGTTAAAAGCAGAGGAGGGTCTTGAGGGGCTTCATCTGTCGATGCAGGCTGCCCTGAAACAGCCTCTGCCGTGAGCTTCAGCAGCTCTACAAGCTCAACGGCCCGTTCTTGCACCTCAAGGTTCGGATGTAAAGCAAGCGGCTCTGCCACATGAAGAATACGGGCCATGAGAAGCGATATTCGAGACTTGCGTTCTGGCGTCCATGGCTGAGATTCGTCACCGGCGATGGATGCGAAAATTTTGGCGACTGCAAGCATCGAAGTTGTGCAGACTTCCGTTCGGGCGGCGCGTGATACCAGCTGGAGCAGACTGTTCAAGGTGTCATCGGGGTCCTGCAGCAGAATCGCGTATTCGCCAAGAATCCACGTCACTGACTTGAGCGCTCCGGACGTCACTTTATGGCTACTAGGGGTATCTGCGTTCAGCTGTGTAACTATGTTATAGCCTGCTCGCACCGCTGTTGATCTCATGGCCCTGACTTTGACAGCGACGTTTCGTAGCTCGTCGCCTATTCTCTCTGATATGTCGGTCGACGATCGTGAAGAAAGGGACGAAGTATCAAGCGAATCGAACTGTCGAGGAACTGGCGCCATGCGAACCAGCTGAGTCAACACGTCAATGTACCAATCAAAGTCCAGAACGTTTGTATAGTTATCCTTTGAACACATGAACAATATTCGTCCCACGACACCGAGTCTGTAATCTTCAGGGAGCGGTGGTGCCTGGCCCTCGGTATTTTTGGGCGCAGTGATGGCTACTTGCGATTCGTCATCGGAGTCGGAGCTAGGTTCCAGTGATGGCGTTCCTGAACGATTTCGGTTCTTGCTAGGTGCGGATAATTTGAGTTGTTTCATCAAGCGACTGATCACCGACACTAAATTATCTCCCGTCACCATTCCTTGGACCAGATCAAGAGCCTGTATTCGAATTGTGATGTCCGCGCTGTCAATGCACTCCAAGATGACATCCTCCTGTTGGGCTACAAGATGTGGATGAGTAACTACAATCTTGTTGAACGCCAGCAAAGCCACATATTTGACTGTTACCAGTATTAGCTGAGAGCTTATCCAAGAGAGAGCGTCAATTGCATCGCTCCATACTTACGATTGGGGTCACCGTTAATCATCACCATCCCTCGAAGCTTGTTGACACAGAGCGTCGCAATCTCATCCGTGTCAGTTGGGTCGTCTGTGCTTCCCAAAATACCGCCTTGGATGATGCCGTTGATGCATTCATATAACAAGGACATTGCTGGTGTAGTAGCTATTATGTTCGTCAAAGGAGGCAATAATTTCCTTACGAGACGCGGTTCCAGGGGTGTCAAAGTCGCAAACTGGGCAGTTTAGTCAGTACTTGGTACTTGGCCTGTGCCGAATAGCTGTGACGCGCTGGTCGCGAATACATACCAGTTTTATGAGTTTGATGGCCATCCAGTTGTTGCCACCATCTACAAGTAGGTCGAACAACCGGGGTGCCAGAGGAAGAAAATCATGCGGCCGGCGCCATCCCAACTCACACACCACGTTCACAATAGCTGCCGTCACGCTGGGATCCTCATTAGGATCCATCAGACGTTCTTTGATCTTCGGCCATGCTGCTCTTAGAGCTTCCGGATACACGAGCGCCAAGCGATATAGGGTGACCAATGTCTTTTTCCTAATGTTAGACTGGCTGTGTCCTAGACGCGGGAGGAGGTCGGCCAGAGTTGAAAGCGCCAAAGATGGCGTAATGACGTGTGGGAGCGTCGCGATGGGAAGAGATATGACAATTGGAGTGGACGATCCGAGATCCTATAATCAAACGAAATAAAGAGTCAGTCCACCTGTCACATGATTTTTTGATGTATTGTTTGGTTATTGAGTTCGCATACCTTTTTCAACAGGTTCGTGGCCAACATGAGCACTTCCGTGTCTGGCCGGAAGCTCTGCACAGCACCCAGATATCCCACTCGCTTCTGGTGATATTTGGGAGACGACATTACTTCTAGGACATGGAACGAAGCCCAGGACATGTCGTAGCCCAACATCTCGAGATATACGAGCTTGAGGAGCGCGGTCGCCTTGACGTCTAAAACCGAGCAGAAATAGTACTGTTAGCACCTCGAAAGCTCCGTATGCAAAACAAGGGGAGAACTCAAGCATTAATGCTTGAGGAGGAATAGGGATCACACACCCATGTCCTGACTGCGAACTTCGGCGCGACATTCTTTCAGGCTCTTTTGGACGTATTCCTTCTCGTTTCCCTTGTGGTTCCGAAGTCCTCGAATGAGGTCGTAAAGCGACTTTTCGAACCTATTGAGCTCTTGTCAACTCAAAACTCTGTGTTGCCGATCATATTTGCCCGCATGAGTTCCCCTTTCCGAAGAGGCAGAGGTGTTCGTCGTACATTGTGCCAGCTCGATCGCCCCGCGCGTGGGGGCTGCTCCAGCTCTGTCCACGATGCGAGCCTCGATGTGTCTGCTTCAAGCTATGATTAGAATGCAACGCAGGGGAGCTGTTCGGTTCATGATGCGTCGTGGTCGGTCCAGAGCTACTGTGGCAGGTCGACGTCCACCGATAAATGCACGTGAGAATTCGGGCCGCCAAAGGGTAAGTCGTGGGACTTGAGGAGTTGCGAAGTCTCGTGAGGACGTTGGAGGGGACTTGAAGAAGGGTGGATCTCAGTTGCGCGATTGTTCGTGGCTGATTTGTTCAAATGGCCGCGACCCGACAACGTCAACGTAGGTCGACCGGTCAGTAGTGGCCCACATTACCCTTTCTCCCAAACCACCATCTTCTACAACAAGAATCGGCTTTCCCAACCACGAAATCAAGCACACACAAAACCATGCCTCTCCGAGCCGCAACCCGTCCATTTCCATTCCGAACCATACCCCTCGCGCGCACCACTTCGACCCCGCTTTCCCACCACCGCCCGTTCTTCAACCTCCCCGGCAGCCCAGCAGCCAGCGACACTCAAACCATCACGGCCACCCGAACCCTTCCCTACGCCCAACAGCCACTGTACAAGCTCATTGCCGACGTAGACTCCTACTCGACCTTTGTTCCCTACTGCTCCCACTCCCGAGTGACCCAATGGTCCGAACGCGACGAGCAGGGTCGTGCCTGGCCGACACTGGCCGATTTACATGTGGGATGGGGTGGGTTCAACGAAGTCTTTACAAGCCGGCTGCGCTGCGTGCCAGAAGCATCAGTAGAGGCTGTCAGCGGTGATCCTGCTTCCGTCGAGGCCAAAGCTGCCTCGGCTGTCTTCAAAAGCCTGGTTACGCGGTGGCACTTGAAGCCCTTGTCGCAGGAGGCTTCCCCCTCAACAGAGGTCCATCTGACGATCAAATACCAGTTCGTTAATCCACTTTACGCGGCTGTCAGTGCAGCCGTTTCCGACAAAGTAGCAGGTCTCATGATTGAAGCATTTGAGAAACGTGCTTCAGAAGAACTTGGCGGTACGCGGAAGTTATGAAAACGTACGCAACTAACCCACGGTTTCTTCTTGCTAGCGTTTGGAGGACATGTGACCAGGTGCTATTTTATTGCCTTTTTTTTTGGCGTCGGTAAGGTATAGAGAGGTGAAGTTTTAGTACAGCTACGAGGCCTTGCCGGCACCAAATAGATAGATGACAAGTCTGGCATTCGGATCGGTGTTACAGCAGACCTCATCATCATATTCGGAGTATAAAATGTAAATTCGTATGTACAAACACTCACGTTTTTGAGCAATACTAGACCAGAGAAAGGTTGGTGTTGACCAAATCATCATTTTTAAAATACCTGCCCAAGGGGAGAGAGGCTCATGTACCTTTTCGGAAAAAAAACCCCATCAAGTAAACCCAAACCGATATACCAAAAAAGAGGAAACCGAGAAAGAAACCAACAAGAACTTGCTAAATGTATGCGCAAAGTTGAACGAAGAATTACGCCCTCGGCTTCTCCCATAGCTGGCTCACCACTTGCCTTCCCCGTGTGCTCACGCCATTTCTATCCAGAACCGATTACCATCGTTTGCTGACCCACCTACCAGGCGTGTTCGCCCTCTTGTATTAGAATGAATTGGGAGTTGCCACACGACAGGTTGAATAAAGACAATGACCGCCAGAGTGCCGCAACTAAGGGGAAATCCGTGTCATGTAAGAACAGCAGCGCCACGAACCACAAAAACATTCGCTATGGTATCTGAGGAAGGAAATCGTTGTCGTACATCGTCGTCATAAAGTATAGCACCGCCGGTTTTTTGTTGCGTATTTGTCATTTCTTGCTAAACCTGTTTTGGGAGAAAAGAAAAGAAATCAAAACGTTAGTGATTGCGGGGTCGAGGCCAGTGTCGATGTTTGATTGGGGAGCAACTTCTCACTTCTTTTTGGCTGGTTTGCCTGCCAGGTAGCCAAGCATACCCGTGGGTTTTAGCTTATGCTTGGATG
Organism: Epichloe sp. AL9924; assembly: GCA_000729825.1. NCBI lineage: Eukaryota > Fungi > Ascomycota > Sordariomycetes > Hypocreales > Clavicipitaceae > Epichloe > Epichloe sp. AL9924. The sequence goes on along the minus strand of JFGW01000190.1, from coordinate 8,974 downwards.
GCTTGGAGTGCCTGGGCTCTGGTCCAACGTTCACAATGTCGATATCGGGAGGCATGTGCGGATTTGGTCGGCCACGGAGTCCCGGCCAGCCTGGGGGCGGCATGGGGTTGGCACCAGCAGGGTCACCAGGTCGTCTCATACTTGGATGCATCATGCCGGGAATGTTTGGCATCCCAGGAATCTTGGCTGCAACAGGCGGTGACTTGTGGCTAGGCCACATGGTCATTGTGATGCTCCAGTCCGGTTGAATGACCTTCTCCCAGACCGTTGGCAAAATAATTTCGCCATTGGGGCCAAGGAGATCATAGTGGCCTTGCTGCACGTGCGGACCAAGAACATCGACTTGGAGGAAGGCTTGCTTGATGAGTTCTTCCATGCCCTATTGAGTAGCAGAAGCGTCAGCTCAAGATATGTACCTCGCAACGTCAGTGTCAATCAATATGTGTAAACTTACTTGCCATGTTGAGCAGATATGGAAGGGAAAACTGAATTTCCTTCCCACAGCGTCCTTGAATCTGATTGGAGCCTTTTCTTTCTTCTTGGCTGCTGCCTCTAAATTTGCCTTAGTTTCCTCCTGTATACGTTTCTTGAGCGCCTCTTGCTCTGCTTTGGCGGCTTCTGCAGCCGCTGCAGCCTTCTTGGCAGCCTCCTTCTCGTCTTCAATCTTCTTCAAGGTCTCGATCTCCGCCTGGCGCCTGGCATCTTCTTGCGCTAGCTTGAGCCTTTCCGCTTCCTCGGCAGCCTTCTTATCTGCGGCAGCCTTCGCCTCGGCCTCGGCCTTGATGGCAGCTTCAAGGCGTCTATGGGCGGCCTCTTCGGCTCTTATTCGGTCCTCTTCTTCCTTTTTTCTGCGAGCCTCAGCTGCCTTAATCTCGGCCTCAAACTTTAACCTTGCATTCTCTTCTGCTCTTTTCATAGCCTCGGCGTGCTGCTTTTGTCTTTCCTCTTCAGCCTTGCGTTCAGCCTCAATGCGCTCTCTGGCGGCACGCTCGGCGTCAGCTCTAGCGCGCTGAATCTCCTTCTGGGCCTCCTCCTGCGCCTTCTTCATGTCGTCCATTCGTCGTTGAAAAGCCTCTTCTGCTTCCTTTCGAATCTGTGCTTCACGCTCGCGCTGGTCCTCAGCGGCCTTGGCTTTCTCCTCTTGAGCTTTGAACGCTGCAAGTTGTGCCTCGAGCTTAATTTTTTCCAAGTCCGGAGGAGGTTCCTTGGCGACGGGAGTGGGCGGCTGTGCTGGAGCTTCTGTAGCTGGAGGAGGAGGAGGGGCGCCGAGATGAAATTGTTGAAGATGTGCAGGCAAACTGTACTGAGGTGCAGGGAAATAGCCAGGCTGCTGGTAGGGCATCATGTCGTACATATGTCTTGGTTCACCCCCGAAGTAGCTGGTGCCACTGGAGTTATTACTCATTGGCGTAAACGGATTTGCCGCATAACCACCGTACGGAACCATTTGGTTCCCGCCGGGATAGCCCCCCATAAAGTGACCTTGTTGCTGTTGTTGATATCCTGGATGCTGGCCACGCCCGCCGTAGAATCCACCGCGGGGAGCATGGGGAGGCGCATAGCTTTGGCCGTAATGGCCATATTCTTCGGAAGGATCCAGGCTGGGCGGTGGAATCGGTGCGTGTGTAGGCACCGGAGGGTAGTCTTGAGGTGGTGGCCGAGTTACTCGGTGACGGCGCGGCGCTCTCGAAGGGCGCGGGCGCGAGGGTTGTATGTCGTTGCTGGCTGAAGCAGAATCAGATGGATGGAGATCCTCCTCGTCGTCGTCCTCGTCGTCGTATGTGTCCTGCCAGTCGTCCTCTTCGGCTGCGGAGTAATCGGCCTCGTGACGAGAGGATTCTTGATCACTATGGTAAGGAGTAGAGCGAGAACTCTCGCCACCACTGTGAAAGGTAATGGTTGTTCGTCGTCTGACGAACGTGGTCAGTTGTAAGCTGCTGCTTCAAACGTGACGCATACACTGCACTGCAAGTATAGGCTATGGCACTCACGGCATAGCAGACAAATGATATCAAGCACGTTTGCCCTTCACTCGCGACAATCCAGTTCAAGATGGTCGGAGTCAAGGCGCTGGCTTAATGATGGTATAATTGCTAGGACAATAAAGATGAAAAATAATACCGTCGGCAAGGGCTAGAGACCCGTGCGATGAGGAATGCGTCGAAGCTTGGGTCGGGGGAGGGACTGCTGACGCTAGATTACGGGGCGCTCTAGCAAGAACAGTGGTAGCAGCAACGGAGCAACGCTGGCAAAGTATGCTGAGGTGACTGGCACCGATATGGCCCAACAGATGCTAAGTGCGACAGATGTGAGGGGTCAGTTGGCCTATAAGACGCCACGGGAGCGCGAGGGGTCGACTAGTGAAAATTGCGGGCAGGGCCTGAAAAGGAGGTTGTGAGAGTTGTGAGAGAGGGGGGGAATGTATGATAATGGTAACAACGGGAAAGGGCCGCCCTGATGTAGACAACAACAGACTAGTGTGTCCCAAGGGATAATAGGCCGAGGGTTGGGGGGGGTGGGGGCGACTGTTTGAGCTTGAGCTGTTGAAGCCTGAATAATATGTTGTGTGCGCGCGAATAACACCACGCTTCCGTGCCTGAGAGTCTGGTATTCTGGACAGTTTTTACACTGGGAAGACTTACCCGAGTGGAGAAACCTCTTTGGGAGAGCCACAGGATCTCTGAGGAGGAGGAGGGATAAATCGGCTGTCAGAGGTTGCGATAGCCCAAGGCGCGATTCGGCAAAGTGGCTACGAGCGGGTTGGAAAAGTTTATTAGGCTTGGATCAGCGGTGAGCGGCGGAATGTGAGATTGTTGCCAGCCAGAGGGCGGTGCAAGCAGGTCTGGGCCCAGGCAAACGTTCGAGGAGCCCAACAAGGCAGACAGAAAAGGTCGTCGTGTGAAGGAAGTGAGCTGGCTCGCAATAGTAAAGCGGGATCGAAGCGTGCGCAGCGCAAGTGGGAGACGACCAGGTTGATGGCGGAACGAGATGGTCAACAAATGTACATGTGCATATCAATCGTAGACTGGATTTGGCGCGCCTCTGAAATCCAATTGACGGCCGCACGGACAGATTATAGTTCTTCCAATTCTTCAATGAGCCGTTCAATGTCTGGAATATGTGGAAAAGAATGCGTTAGTACGTAGCCATTCGATGAACAGGATCTGCCTAGATCTGTGACTGCGGTAGAAGACCAACAAGTTGTTATCCCCCCTGCCCATAATCCTGTTCGCCTTCTGCAAGCGCCCCCCCAAAAAAAAACGGAGTTATCAAGTCCGCAACAAAGCCGAATTAGAATCGACACAAAAGAACAGACACACTTCTGGAAAAAATGGTCACTTGCAACGGCCACTCCCAGGAAGCTCACAATGAACAGAAAGAACGCAATGAAGGCGACTAACATATTGCGCAATGAAGGTTCCCCGATCACGTGCAACAATCCTTGATCCTTGGAAAGTTGGAAAGGGCGATGCGGCGATGCGGCGACAATTGGAACCATCCAAGTGGCAGTGAGTCTAGACTTAACATATGCATGCATGCAACTTACCTTGTTCAAGTGTAATGAGACGTCAAGACACTGCATCCACAAAGCTCTGAGCCTGTACTAATTCTTTTAGGGTTCTCTATTAGCTCGATAAATCCGTCTCGGTAGATGCATGTAAAAAAGGCCCTAAGGATCTAGACTTCTGGACGTCGTTGTTGTGAGGCGTGGTGGTGTACTCCGTACCTCGGACCAAATTATGAGACAAGGGGCGGACTTTCAGATAGAAAGGCCTAATTCTAGCAGGCATTCAAGAAGAATCGAAGTCTGGACCGAAGTTCGTCCTAGCTTGGAGCTCCCGAGCCCATCAGTCGGAAGCTATGTGTCGCGATGTTAAACAGCTGTGCCGTTGGTCTCGCAGGATATGTCCGAGCAATGGATGTTGGAGGTGACGATATTGTCGCTTGCTGGTGGTCACGACTCACAACGAAAGTGACTCCGTGTGCTAGCGCACGTAACCCAGGTGAGTGGGATTAGGCCAGCAGATGGAAGGCAAAAAGAAGAACAGCGAAAGAGAATTTTGCCGGTTCCTGGATTTGGCTTCCTCAATCGTATGTATCCACCACCCGTCAGCTTTGATAATGCCAACAAGCGAGGAACTCTCTGAAGTTGAAAACCAAGACAGAGAGGAAGAAATGGTCCCAAGCACCTTCCACCACTTCTTGTACCTCAGGTGGTCGGGCAGTCAATGACTCAATGTTGACAAGAGCGGGCAGGAACGCAGGCAGCAAAGCCCCACCTTGGGAGCACCCCCCCCTCCCGAGGCTGATGGGCTGTCAGTGTGATTATTATTTTTGGCTCCTGTTAAGTGGGGAAATGGCTTAGCTAATGGAGGTGGTAATAATTATAGAACCTATATATATAGCTTAAGTAGTAATTAACTATTATTATTACCCTAATTATTTTAGTATAACTTTATAGTAATAAGACTAGGACTTATATATATTATTATTATCTTAGAATAGACTTAAAATCCTTCTATATAATTAATTTTCCCTAAGAACATAAAGGAGTTAAGGCTAGTGCTAAATAAATAAGAGATAATTAAATAAAGATAATATAAAGAGTAATGCTTTATATAGAATTACTAGAGTATAGCTAAGGTTAGAAATAGGATAATAGATATATCCTAGGAGCTATAGTTACCTAATAATAAAGGATAAGAGAAAGGTCTAATCCTAACTATAGCTAGGAATAGCTTTAATTATTAAAGCTATAATTACTAAGGACTATAGGACTTAAGTAATAGGTTTAAGAACTATAGGACTTAGATATACTAGCTAGGAGACTAATAGAGAGAATAACTTTATATCTAATAAGGGATAGAATCTTAAATAACGCTTAAACTAGAAATTCTAAACCTTAGGAGAAATAATTAAATTAATAAATAAATAATACTAGAATAAGCTTAGATTATAGAGATGTGAGAACAATGATAGCTAGGCAAGAGGTATGGGGGCTCTGGTATATTAACTGAAGCTTACTTAGTCTAAGTGTGTTGTGCGTGCGAGTCACTAGCTTATAGCTAGCGGCTCGCTAGTGTTACGTGGACCTAGCCCTAGGGTGTGGCCTGTCTGCGGGGCGCGCTAGTGGTGTGCCTATGTTATAAGTAAGGCCTTATAATTATCCCCTTACTTATAGCTAGGCTCCCAAATAGCTTCTACTAGCTTCTATATAGCTATTCGCTAACTAGCTACTATATTAAAATAATAATAAACAATAACAGCGTTTAAGTATAAATTTACCTTTAACTCCCTATTATATTATGTACTTTTTATCTCTATATCCCTAGTTAACTTTTTAAAACTATTATAACACCTTAAGCTACTATTATATTCCCCTTGCTAATTACCTTACTTTTACTATAGACTTAGACTATATTCCCTTAAAGGAATATTCCTATATGTATTATCTACGCACTAGATACGCTAACTTTAAGAAGAGCCTACTATCTAAGCCTAAATTACCCTAGATTAACTATTAATTCCCTATGGAATTATCCGCTACTACTATAATAGTAAAATATTTAAAACACTATATTTAATATTATAAGCGTAGTAATACTTATAACACTATGTGTATACCGCTGTTCCTATATCTTTTAGTCCCTTATTACTAATATCTCTATATAGGCTATAGCTACTATAAAAGGTAACTTTTTAGATCTTTTAGCCCTAATAGACTAGGCGTAAACCCTTATAGTTACCCTTAGTGGCTTATATAAGGAAGACCTAGAGGACTAAATGTTCTCTAAGGTAACTTACTTTGGTTTTACTAGGGCTTATCTAAATTTAATACTAGGGTTTAATTATGCTAATATAGCACACTATATTACGTTTAGCCTTACTAGGGCTACAAAGGTCTATTAGGTCTATCTCTTCCTTACTTATACACTAGTCTTTTGCTTACTTCTTAGGGTAGGAGGCGTTAATTTTATATAACTAGTATATTATTTCCTACTAGTAACTTTCTATTGCTATATTTCTAGCTCCTATCCTAGGGGTAGTAAGTACTCTAATCCTTTTTACTACCTCTTTGCTAACCTTTTTATAGCTAAACTATTATAAACTTTCCTATGCCTAAAAGGCAAAGGTAACTTTATATCTAAGGTCTTATAACCTAGGTTTTATGCCCTAGGGTGTTACTAAGTATTGCTTTTACTAAGCAATACAGGAGCTAATTAGTGAGGATAAGGACTAGGGTAAGTACCTTCTTTGTAGAGGTATAGTTCTTTTATATAAAGGGGCTATAATAGAGGGGTTTCCTTTAAGTCTTCTTACTCTATAGGCGTGTTTTTATTTGTTTTTTAGTAAGTAGTCTAAGGTTTCTTAGTTTAGAGTATAATAGTAGCTAGTAAGGCTAGGCCTTTTTTGCAGGAATATTATATCTCTTTACCTATAACTTGCTTATATCTTGCTATCTCTTTTATAGGATTTACTTTAGTAAAACACCTAAATCACGCGTTACGCGCCTTCTATATCTTTAGCTAGGACCTATTAGTTATATTTGCTTAGCTAACCCTTCTATTTTACTAGGTATTTATTGCCTTTATAGGTCTTCCTATAGTCTTTAACTTCCTTTACTTTATACTTATCTTCTTTATCTTTAAGGTCTAGTATTAGTATTTCCTTATCCCTAGTGTCTTTATAGCAATTCTATAGTTCTAGTAAACTAACATAGAATATATTATATAGCTAACTATACTTTTTAGGTAATGCTAGTTAGTACGCTTATTTTCCTATAGTATTAAGTACTTAAAACAGTCTAATAAATCTAGGGGTTAGCTTTTATTTTGCGTCCTTAAGTCTAATGTTCTTTACTAATAGTACTATAAAGTTACCTCTTTTTAAGGTTAATAGCTAGTAGCGCTTATTATAGTACTTTACCTAGGTTTTAGTGGCTTTTGCCTAGTTTCCCTTTAGTTACTCCCTAACTTTATGTAACTTTATAACGCACGTATAGGCTTCTAGCACCTCCCCTTTCTTAATCTTATCCCTAAGAGTAAGGCAAAACTTAGGTAAATATCCTATAAGGGAGTAGTTTAGAGAGTAACCTATAGTCCTATTAACTATATTATTATATGTAAATTAGGCTACTAGAAGTAGCTTGAGCTATATTTACTAGTTCTTTATAATAAAGCATTAGAAGTAATGCTTAAGCACTTGGTTTATCCTCTCTATTTGCCTATTAGTTTAGGGGTAAAATGCTATAGAAAGCCTCTGCTTTATATATAATAGGTAACATAGGTCTGACTAGAATTAGCTTATAAAGACTAATCCCCTGTTAGATATAATGCCCTCTAGTGCCCTAAATCGTAGTTTAATCTCCCTATAGAAAAGCTTTGCTAATTTAGCTATATTAATAGTAGTAGTTATAGGTAGGAAGACAGAGTACTTAGTAAATCAGTCTATAATTACTAGGATTACGTTAGTTTCTTGCTTGCTAGCTTGTGTAATAGGCAATCCTATAATAAAGTCTATTAAGATCTCCGCCTATAGTTGCCTTAGTATTAGTAGCGATTTAAGGCTTTTATATAGGCAATACTATCTAGCTACTACCCGTTAGCAAACCCTATAGCTTATAATATAGTCTAAAACAAACTTACTTATAGCTAGCCACTAGAAGTGATGCTTTAATAGCTTAAGAGTGTGCTTAGTCCTAAAGTGACCTACTAGTAGATTATTATAGTGTAGCTATAGAAGCTCCTATTATAAGATAGGCTCCTAGGGAATAACTACCTAGTCTTAGTATATTAGGAGACCCCTTGCGCTACGTGACTATAGACTAGCCTTTCCCTTCCCTTTTACTAGGGAGTTATTAGTCTTACTGTTTTGCCTCTGTAAATCTAGGTCTTAATCCTATGCCTTCTATAGTAATTACGCTAATAGTTTATCTGCCTTAGATTAGTAGGGATTTAGTAATATAATAGCCCCCTATATCTCTTATACTACGCTAATGTCTTAGACACACGCTACCTTCTCCTAGAAATTACCCTTATTTAGCTAATCTTTTACTAGATTCACAGTGGCTATCTAGCCTCTTAACTAGGCTACTCTAGCCTCTAGAGCTTTCTCTATAGGGGCTAGGGCATTTTCCTTCCCTAAAGATATCTTATTAAGCCTCTTTATATCTAAGACTAGTAATATACCTAGTCTTCTTTAATATATTAGTATCTCTTCTTCTACTACTTCTTTAGTAGCTACTATCTTCTTTTAAAGTTCTAGTAGAAGTGCCCTATTTATTAGGGGTTTGCCTTTATAATTAGACCTCCTTAATAGTGTATTTACTAGGTTACTTTTCCCTAGTCTATGCCTAATTATAAAGTAAAAGGGGCAAAGGAATATACACTATCTAGCCTACCTTTTATTTAGCTTTTACTGCCTTATAAAGGTCTATAAGTTATAGTAGTCTAATAGGACCTTTACTAGAGTTGCCATGCCTTTAATGTAGTATTGCTAGTTGTTAAAAATAAGACCTATTTTTAGCCCTTTTCTAGTCAAAGGACCTTTTTATTACTAGCTTGCATTGCAAGCCTGACAGCTGCACTGCAGCTGTCAACGGTCGCGAAGGTGGCTGTCAATAGCTACGTCGCAGCTGTCAACAGCTGCGACCGACCGTGTGGATGACTAATCCAAATCAATTGTGGATTATTCAATTGCGTTGTGGCTACAAGCGTAGCCACAACTACGCCACTAGTAATTAGGTAAGCTAGGGTGACGTAAGTAGGTTACCCTACACATAGGTTACCCTATAGCTATCTTTGACAGCGATTTTCTCTTTAACTAGAGGTTGTACAAAAGTTTCACATATAGCAAATTAAAGCTAGAAGACAGGGCTTTTATTTTATGCAGGAATATTTTTTAGACCAAAAGTTGGTGCATGTGGGTTGCTAGTTTGTATGGTGGTGAGTCGATTTTTTAGGATTTTACATAC
>JFGW01000189.1:0-58188 GCA_000729825.1 Epichloe sp. AL9924 | reverse complement strand
TTTTTCTGATTTTTCTGATTTTTCTGATTTTTCTGATTTTTCTGATTTTTCTGATTTTTCTGATTTTTCTGATTTTTCTGATTTTTCTGATTTTTCTGATTTTTCTGATTTTTCTGATTTTTCTGATTTTTCTGATTTTTCTGATTTTTCTGATTTTTCTGATTTTTCTGATTTTTCTGATTTTTCTGATTTTTCTGATTTTTCTGATTTTTCTGATTTTTCTGATTTTTCTGGTTTTTCTGATTTTTTAAAGGTTCGATTTTTTACGATTTTTCTGACTTTTTTCCTAACTTTTCCTAATTTTTTTCTGATTTTTTTTCTAATTTTTCTAATTTTTCTAATTTTTTCTGATTTTCTGATTTTTTTCTGATTTTTCTGATTTTTGTTTTTTTAGGGGTTTTATAACTTATTTAAGGAGTAAAAAGATTGTAAAAACAAGAGCAAAAATAGGTAATAGTAATATAGCTAGCTTAACTATATAAAGGTTTTTCTAGATGTTTTTTTTTCAATTTACTAAGGTAAAAAGAAAAGAGAAAAGAAAGAAAGAAAAGAGAAAGTAGGGGAATACCCCTCCTTAAAAATTTTTTTTCACTTAGCTAAGCAAGTGGGTTACAAATAACGCAATTAACTAAACAGTGTAATTAGACCAATCAAATGATAGAGGACCCATAAAAGACCCATAAAAGACCCACTTTTTTATATATGCTTTATAAATTATAAGAAATATTCCTATACCTTTAAAATATTATAAATCTAGTTAATTTATAGCTTTTTAACTAATTTTACAAAGAAATAATTAATTTTAATTAATTAAAAATTAATTTATATATATAAAAGTACTAGTTTATAGTATATTTTGTAGTTAATAATTATCTTAAGCTAGTTATATTATATATTACTTAGATTATATAATATAAAGAAACTATAAATTATTTAGAATTAAAAATTATTTTTAAAATAAAAAATAATTTTATATAACTAGTATTATATTTATAAGTTATTCTAAGGAATTTAGTGTTTTTTTTTAAAGTAATTTTACCTTTTTAATATTTGTTGGAACAAAGGTGATATCAATCGCGCGTGCTAGCCGCAATTACTTGGCAGAAGGTCGGGCCGCGCGCGAGCCCCGCACGTGACCCACAACCGACCCCTCTCATTGGCTAGGAATTGTGGGGCTACAAACGCGCAACCCCTTTTTCCCTTCATTATCGCGGCTTCTAGCTTTTAGCTTCTCTTTTTAATAGAAAAACAACGAAGCCTAGGATAGAAGATCATAATGATACTATCCCTCGGGCTCACACCCTATTTCTATTGAATTCAATACCCTGTGAATCCAACACTAATATTATTAGCTAATAATAAAGAAAGATATAAAGGTATATATTAGTACTTATATAAGTTATTAGACTTTAAAACTAAGGTATTATAAACTATATAGTAAGCTAGCTACGCTACTAGTGCTTAATTACCCTTTTTAAGAATTATTAATAGATTTTATTACTAGGCTTTTACTAGTAAAAGACTTAAACTAGACTTATAACGTGATTTTAGTTATTATTAACTATTTTATAAAATATAGTATTTATATTCCTATTTTAATATAACTAACTAGTAATAGGCTAGTAACTATGTTCTTAGAATATGTTTTTAGAGACTATAGAGCTCTAGAAGGTATTATAATAAACTAAGGTTCTATATTTACTAGTGGTTTCTAGATAACTTTCTATTACTTTCTTATAACTAAGCGGCTATTAAGCACTGCTTTTTATCCCTAAATAAATAGCTAGATAAAATATCTAAACTAGGTTTTAAAGCATTATTTAAGGGCTTTTACTTGTGCTAAATAGACTAATTAGGTAGATAACCTATTATTAGCGTAATTTATGTATAATATAAGTAATTACATAATACATAGCTACACACTAGCGGAGGTATTATAAGGTTATAATCCTAGAGGTTTATAATAAGTAGTTATAGATATCCCTTTAGTAAATAATTAAGCTAAAAGTAAAGTCTTAGTGCTAAGAGAAAATCACACTATAATTAAATAGCTTTTAAGTGACTTATAGACTTAGTATAAGAAATATTATAACTAGAAAAGAACTCTAATAAGGTTTAAAGTTAGTAATTATATTTTATTATTAATAAAGAATATTAACCTAAGATAACCTAGTAGAAAGCTAGCTATAAAGTACCTAGGCCCTTATAAGATTAAAAAGGTAATTAGGAGTTATTGTTGGATTCACAGGGTATTGAATTCAATAGAAATAGGGTGTGAGCCCGAGGGATAGTATCATTATGATCTTCTATCCTAGGCTTCGTTGTTTTTCTATTAAAAAGAGAAGCTAAAAGCTAGAAGCCGCGATAATGAAGGGAAAAAGGGGTTGCGCGTTTGTAGCCCCACAATTCCTAGCCAATGAGAGGGGTCGGTTGTGGGTCACGTGCGGGGCTCGCGCGCGGCCCGACCTTCTGCCAAGTAATTGCGGCTAGCACGCGCGATTGATATCACCTTTGTTCCAACAGTTATAGATTAGCATATTAATTAAGGTTACTACCTAGGACTTATTGATATAATATATTTAATATTACTAGTCTTAAGCCTTTTAAAGGGAACCTAACTAATATAGAAGATATATCCTTATTATAAGATAACCTTAAAGATAATAAATAGGAGTTTAAAGTTAAGAGAATTATTTTATATTACTATAATAGGAGATAACGCAAATATTTAGTTAAGTAAAAAGGTTATAATATATTAGAAAATTTATAGGTACTAAAGAGGGATTTTATAATAAGAGACATTATTAATAATTATAAGTAATAGTTAAATAGCAAGGTTATTATAAAGTAATTATAATTCGCAAGTTAATATAAGGTTATTATAAAGTAATTATAATTTATAAGTTAATATAAGGTTATTATAAAGTAATTATAGTTTATAAGTTAATATAATAGGAAGTTAGAAAATAAAGTTAAATTACTTAAATAATCTATTATATAGCTACTAAGCACTTACTCCTCTATAATAGAATTAGCTATAGTAACTGCTATTTCCTTAGTAATAGTAGTAGCTATAGTAGCTAAGGGGGTAGTAGTCTTAGAAATATCTTTATTATTAAAATCCCCCTCTTTATATATATAAACCTAAAGTTTACTAGGGAGCTTAATAGGACTAATATAAGTAAGTAAATTAGTAGTATTAGGTATAAACTACTAGTAAGTTAGTTAAGCATTAGCTATATATATTAAGAAAGCTTACTATTAGGATATTCTAGGCTATAAAGTAAAGAGAGTTTAAAATATTAATCTATATCTTAAGGTTTATAGTATTACTTAGTAGCGCTATTATAGTATATTTATTATATTTTGCTTTATAAGTAATATTAGTAGTTATTTAGGTATAATAGATATATTTATACTTATTAGAATTTTTATAAGATAGAATAGTATTCTATAGCTTTTTCTTTACTTTTATAATAGACTAGTAGTAAGTTAGTAGTAATCTAGTGTCTAGGTAGTAAAATTATACTTACTTTATCCTAATAGTAGTAGCTACCTTTAGGAGTAGCTTTAATAAGTTTAAATAGCCTATTATAAAGCTATATAATTTAAGCTAGGCACTAGTAGTATATTAGTAATAAGTAAGTAGTTTCTAGATAAGATAGATATACTATAATATAGTTTTTATTATTATAGAAGTAATAAGTATATTTTATTAAGTAGCCTATTAGATATTAGTAATATAGAAGTAGTAAGTAAGTAAAGAAATTATACTTATAGATTTATTATATTCTATAGGGAAGGTTTTTTTATTAATAAGATATTTAGGAATATTATAACTACTGTTTTTTAGTAGGATATTTTATATTACTACTTACTAAGAGTAGTGTATATATAGAATTTTCTTTCCTATTATTCCACTAGTAATAAGTTAATAATAAATACACTATAAGGATATAGTAAACTTATATTAAGATTTTAGAAGCTAAGTGCTTTTAAGGAGACTTAGTAAGAGATTTCTTAGAAGACTTTTTAGTAACTTAACCTTCTAGAGCTACTAGAGGAGGCAGAGTTTTAATATAAGTATTAGATATAGTTAACTAGCTATAAGTTAGCTATAATAAACTAAATAAAGAAATTATATTTAAAAGGGAATAAACTAATAATCTAGATAAAGATAAAGAATAGAGATAAATAATAGTAAGTAATAATAATAATTAGAAACTAAAGAAGGTTAGTAATTACTATATAATAGTAGTAAGAGAGCTATTACTTAGCTAGTAAGGGTAACTTATAAGGTTAAGGGATATTATAAGAGAAAAGAAGTGTGTAAAAGGGGGAAAAATTAGTCTCTTTTATATTAACCCTAGACCCCTTAAGTAATCTAATATACTACGTGTAAGTGATTTATAAATTATAATAATAACCATTAGCTCTACCACTTACACGCATGCCTAATAGCTATAAACTTATAGTAACTATAACATAAGCCCTCTAGTTAGACTATTTAGAACCATAGTATTAGGTACCCTGTTTATTTAAACTAATTATAAAAATTAATATAGGTTATCTATTTTTTTAGTCTAGCTATATAATAAGTAATAATATTTATTTTACTATATTAAAGCTATATATAGGCTGCTATTTAGATATTACTACTTATAATAAGGGGGGGTTATTTATAATTAGTAGTATTATTATTATTTTTTTTTACCTATATATCTAGATATAAGGTTCCTTATCTTGTTTTTCTTTATAAGCTTTATTATAGTGTTTACGCCCTAAGTAAGTAGCTCTTTTTATAATTAAGGTTAATTATATATTAGAGGGGTATTATATTAGGAGCGTAAAGGTTAGAGATAGGATATTTATAATAGTGGATCTTTAGAGAACCTTTAGGCCGCTTTAATAATAAAGAGGCTAGCTAGCTATAAGATAGCTATGTGTTTATTAAGTAAGGTATTTATTAAGGATTATATATATTATATATAGTAGGTTAGAGATTAAAACCTTTATGCACTAGGCCCTAGCTAGCATCTTTCTAGTGGCGACTGCGAATCTTAGCCTTCACTTCGTTTATATCAGACCCTGCGGTACAAGCCGTGATATCTAACTTCCCTTAGCAAAGTAGTAAAATATTTACCTTACTCTTTAGAAATAAATCCTTAAAGTCCTATAGTACCTCTAGTAAGAAAGTAAGAAGCTTCTTCTCTATAGCCTTTAGGGTTATATTAATTTATAAAATAGATATAATTTCCTATAGGCTTATAGCGTAAAGCTAAATATATTACTTCTAATTCTTTACTTACTATACTATTCTTATAAAGGTTAAACCTAAGATAAATACTATAGGTTAATTAACCTTTCTATTAACTATAGCCTATATATATAAACTATTTGCTAATTCTATATATACTTATTAGTATATTATATCTAAGGTTATTTTATTTTATTTTATCTATAGTATACTTAGAATAAGTTACCTTATTAGTCCTAGGATTATATATACTATAATTAGCGTTTTCTATCTATCTAAATCTAACTAAAAATAAATAATATATAAGATATATAATTATTTCTTATAGCTTTCTTTTCCCCCTTATTTTATACTAATAGCTATATAAACTAACCTCTTAGTTAGAAGAGGGAGGTATTCTAATTAAAGCTTTTAGACTAAGTATTTACTTATAGTAGTGTAGTAGTTATAGCTTATATTAACTTAAGTATTTATAAAGGTAGTCTTATTAATTAGAGTAAGAACTAAGAAGGGAAATAAATCTATATTATTCTAGATCTCTTTATAGTCCTTATTAGTAATAACTATATATTATTATAAAGCCTCTTTATACCTTCTTCCCTTATCCCTTATTAAATAACTTAATAATAAGGTTACTCTTTTCCTAACTATCTTATAGACTTAATATCTAAGTCTATAAAAGTTATATTCTTTATATTATAAATATTAATAAAAGACTTTTTCTATAGGTAAATAGTAAGATATAAGGAGTATACTATAGTAAAATTCTTAGAGAAGCTATATTATAAATATTTACCCTTATTATAGCGCGTATTAAGTATATCTTAGGTAACTTATTTAGCCTATTTACTACCCCCTTTATTATTTAACCTTTAGTATCCTATAGACTTTCTAAAGCCTTATTAGGTCCTTATTATAGCTATAAATTAGATATCTATTATTAGCGTGTCCTTATTATATACCTTAGTCTTATTAAGGTTAGGCACCTAATTACTATATTTTTATATCTATTGTTTTTTCTCTAATTAGTAAGACTTAATATCTAGTGTAATACTTTAATAGTAAGCTATTACAGTAATATAATTAGCCTAGGGTATATCCTAACCTATACTATAGTTCTTTATTTATTTATTAAGCACTATATATAGCTTAGATAACTTTACTAAGTCTAACTAATTAAGCCCCCTAGCTAGAGCTAATTTCTATTTAAAATAAATATAGAAGTTATTAAATTACTTATTCTATTATTATATTAACTAATTAAGTTCTATAATAGCTATTTCCTATTAATAAGGGTTATTAAATATCTCCTCTAAGTATTTAAGAAGCTACTTTAGGTAATAGTTAAGTAAATAGCCCTTTTTAAAGAAAGGTATAACCTATACCTATACCTTAGGAGATAGGTTCTAGTAAATAAAGTATTACTAGTCTTACTTATTACTAATAAAATCCTTATCTATAAGTAACTTATAAGCTATAAGGCTTTTTTAAGCTATAAATAAAACTCTATTACTATTAAAGAGAGGCCTAGTAAGAAGGGGTTTTTACTTAGGCTAAATTAATATAAGTACTATATTATACTTATTAGTTAAGTACTTAATTTACCTTACTTACTATTTAAGTAAGTATTATAATATTACTAACTTATTAGTATTTATCCTATCTTATAGTAATAGTATATTTACTAGTTAATATATTTCTATAGTAAAGAATAATATATATTAAAAACTAGCCTTATAGCTTTTACTTATAAGTATTTAAAGAAAGAATATTATTATTATAGAAAAAGAAAGAAATTATACTAGTAGTTATACTATACCTAGATTTATAGTAACTTATACGTAGCCTATGCGTAGTCTATGTGTAGCCCTAACCTAGCTGCATATAGTTCACATACTTTCCGGAGCTAGACTTAACCTAAGCTTATAGCTCGAGTCTATAACATTTTCTATTCATTAGCTATACTAATCCTAATTAAGCGCTAGATTTACCCTTCTCTAGGTTCTAGAATTAGCATACTATTCTTAATCTAGGGAAAATAGCGTTTATTACTACACCTAGTGTAGGCTTACTTATTACTATATAAATCCCTGCTAGTCCTATGGTTGCTAGTGTTGTGATTACTAGTATCACGATTACTAGTATTACAAATACGTTAGTTATGCTAATAGTCCTACTCTAGCATCTAGATAGCTATTATACTAACCCTAGTTATTTAGTAAATATAATATTCCCTAGGTAGTATTTTATGCTAATAGTATTAAACTTGCTAAGGCACTTATACTTTATAAGCTTTTAATTTTAGTTATTAGTCTTATTACTAGCTAGTCTATTCCTATCACTATTTAGTCTATTATAGCTTACTATATAATTTACTATTATTTTAATACTTCCTAAAGTATTCTTATAGTATTAGATTTACTAGTCTTAGTGTAAATTTCCCCTAGATCTAGTAAGTTCCCTAAGGGTTCTAGCTATAGGTCTTCTAAATATAACTCTATTAGCTAGTTAAGGGGTTTAATACGCTAAGTAA
The DNA here is from genome assembly GCA_000729825.1 of Epichloe sp. AL9924. Classification (NCBI taxonomy): domain Eukaryota; kingdom Fungi; phylum Ascomycota; class Sordariomycetes; order Hypocreales; family Clavicipitaceae; genus Epichloe; species Epichloe sp. AL9924. The sequence goes on along the minus strand of JFGW01000189.1, from coordinate 50,398 downwards.
TAGTATTATCTTTAGGATAGTATTTAATTCCCTTTTCTTTATTATTTTTATCCTTCTTTATATTTCTCTTAGTTTTAGTAGTTATAGTGCTATAAGCTAAGCTAGTAGTACCTTTAGATAACCTCTTTAATGCCTTATTACCTTTTAATCTATTAAATTTATTAAGATATTCTTTAGATTTAGCTTTTAGAATATAGGATTTAACTTACTTCTAAATAAAATACACTATTTATATATCTATTAGGTTTTAATAAATAGGTAGTTCTTACTATATTAAGTGCTTATATCTTAATACTACTTTATTATTTAATTTATATCTTATAAGCTTATTTAAATCTTCTTATTTACTAATTTTAATAAGTTTTTATTCTTAATACTTAAATCCTAGATTTTATTTATTAAAAGTATAAAACTAGTAAATAAAGTAAATAAAGTATAGTTTATTTTTAGTAACTAGGAAGTTATACTAAAACTTTATAAATTAATATTATAAATAGTTAGTTTTAGATATAAGGTTTTTATTTCTAGGTTTCTAGAAGGGTATAATAAAAGAATCTCTAATTACTACTAAATATTATATATAGGTTTAGTATAATAAGGGGCGAATTTATTAGAGAGGCTAATAGATTTATAATTATAAAGTTATACTAAGTTTACTTATAAAAGCTACTATTAGGAGTATTATATAATATTAGAAGTAAGTTAATTTTGTTTTAGCAAAGTCCGAATCTAGCCTTATATCGGCCACCCTTGCGTTCCGCCACGTAACAAGTAGAATCTAGTTAGCCCTCTGTTTATTGATTTACTCCGACGGCGATCGTGACACCCCTATACCTCTTGCCTAGCTATCATTATTCTCACAATTATTAATATCATCATTATTAATATCATCGTTATCAATATCATTATTATTAATATCATATTATCAATATCTGTGATGATCTAGGCTTTGCCTAGACCTAGCAATATAGGTGTCAATTGTACAAGTAAATGATGACTTGTACAATGCGTATTCTTTTGCTATGGCGCAATTGGATTGGGCACATCACCCGCATGGTGGCGCAGACACCCGCGATTAGCCCTGTGGGCTAGACCATGACAATATCATCATTATTAATATTATTATTATCAATATCATCAAATTCGTCAATTTCATAAGCTTTAATGCAGCCACAAGACCTTCAAATCATCGAATTCAACGGATTCAACAAGGCCTCGGACCCCTCGGGTCACAAGGGCCCCACATGTGGGTTGGTTACGATACATCCCTCCCCTGACGAGACCTGTGGATCCGACTCCGGCTTGTGGGGCTGCGGGCCCCCCACAGCCCCCCTGCCACAAGGTCAGTGACCGCGTGTGGAAGTACGCGTTGCTTATCTGGGATAATTAATAAGTGTATGTATTATAGTCATTTGTATAAGGGAAAATTGCTGGTATAATGATTATAGGCTAATTCACATACAAATTTAAGTACTTCTAATTCTTCTCTATCCGATTGGATACAGACCCTAGCTGACGTGACTCCACAAGCCATATCACGACTAAGGAGATGCTGTGTCCCTACAGAATGCGAGTTGAGGGAACTTCGGTTATATCGATGTCGTTATTGTGTGCCGCCAGCTTACAATAAGTAACCCGATGTGGTATTCGGCGCTGTCATGACAGATACGGCAATGCTTTTCCGGAAAATAATTTTGGCTATGCCTCATAAATCGCTCGACGTTGAAAAGCTAAATGCGGCTGGGAGCGAACAACGGCTCTGCCGAAAGGGCTCGATGCTCTTGGAGTCTGGTCTCATCTTAGATCGCCTTGGAATGAGGGTAAGAATCGGGATCAGCAACGAACCCTGCCTCCCATTATCACTACCGGGCGGGATAGCTGGCTTAGCTATTTGGGTCAATATATCTTCTCATCTAGCAAACGATTTTAAACAAGGAAACTGGGGCTGTATAGGATGCAATGCCAGTAAATAACTTAGATCATGGAGAAACGACGTAGTTTAAGATTTGCAAAAAGGAACCCTCATGCCAGTCATGTGCCCCCCCTTGACGTGATCCCTCTGTAGCAGGGCAAACTGGCGTTTGCAGAATGTTTCGGCTTATCAATACCATGTAAACTGGGATCTTGGAGCAAGATAAGCATGTAGTGGGATGTCAAGTCCGCTACCAAGCAACCTACTCGAAGAGGAACAAGATGTTCTTTGAGTAGGAGGCAACGAAATACTCACCACAATAAGAGACTCGACTCGACTTGCTAAAGCCAGGCATTGAGATGATTCTCAAACTATAAAAGGGTGGCCGTTCCCTAGCATCTCCAGAATTTCAGTCCCCAACACATCAGCTTCAACAATAACCTCCTTTTCTTTCCCAAACATCATTATTGTCTCTCTAAAGCATATCAAAATGTACTTTACTCAAGTTGCTATCCTTAGTCTTGCAGCTGTTGCCCACGCTGTTCCCGCGGTATCGCCCAATGTTAAACCGCTAGAGATTGTGACCACATTCTCACCTCTCCCAGGTGCTGTAGATGTTTCGGACGCAGTTTTCTTCAGTGTGACTCTGTGCTCCGAAAAAAAATTTGGTGGCGCTACTACAGTCAGCGGAGCCAGTAAGTTCCCGTTACGCGCTGAAACGGCATGGACAATAACTAATAGAATATAGCCGGTGATTGCTGTACGTAGAATCATTCACATGATAAAGATCTGAAGGCCGGGAATACAAAGCTTATTCTATGTGATCATGTAGACGATGTGCCATCCAAGTACAACGACGTGATTTCCTCGCTTCGCTTGAACCGACGCTGCACATTCTGGGTGTAAGTTGCCGCGAATAATCAGTTGTAAAAAGAAATAATCAGTTGTACAAAACTACTAACCTGTCAATAGTGATGGCGATTGCAAGGGAAAGTAAGAAACCCCCCTGTACTCGGATTGCGCACAACTAACCGGGTCTTAGAGCTCTCCCCCTCGACGCAGGAAGCTACCCCAAGATCTCCGCAGAGTACGACAACAAAATCTCTTCTTTTTCTTGCGAGTAGGACAAGGCACTAAGGATGTCGCGGCTGTGTGGTTGTGCAGAAGGACTAATCTAGCTTCCAAAATGAACAAATCATAGGATGGAGGATGAAAATTCTTGGCATGGGTTTTCCTCAAATCAAAGGTTTTCCCCATGCTGTAACGTGAATGCGAAGAATCTATAGTTTAGTTGTCAAGTTCATACACAATTATCAAAAAGTCATGATTGCTTACTCGAGCGAGCTCTGGATCTACGTGCCTGGATGACGTACGATACGCCAAAGCCTCGCGTTCGATCGATCAAGCAAAGTAATTCATTGTAGCTTCAATTATATATTGATCAGCCTATCTCGAGGCCTATGTACTTTGCCACTATAAAAAGAGCTAGTATATTTAGCGGGGGATTAAATGGAAAGGTACTTCTCCCGTTTTGGGACTAACGCGATACGCGCGTTTATGTAGTGACCCAGAGCCGCCAAACGGCCCCCGCGATCCACCTTTTTTTCTTTCTTTTCCGGCTCGCTAAAATTCCAACCCCCATCTTCACAGCATTCTCACTCACCACCCACCCACCCCATCACCATGGGCAAACCCAAGCGCAACGTCCTCGCTGCTGCCGAGGAAACACTGACGCCTCCTGAGACTCTTGGGCCCAACGAGTCTCTAGTCCGCGTCGTCAAGCCCCTAGGCAACAACTTGTACACATGCGAGCTGCCAAACAAGAAACCCGTCGTCTTGGAACTGGCGCAGCGCTTCCGGAACACAATATGGATCAAGCGAGGTGGGTTCGTCCTTGGTGAGCGGTACGCCGACGGATCCAGCGATAGCCGCGCCGATGGTGAAATCGTCAATGTGGTCCGAGACGAGAAACTTTGGCGGAAGCAGTCGTATTGGTATGCAACAAGTTCAACAAGGCTTGATCAAGGCCTCGTGCGCACCTTGATGGAACACTGACGACCTTCTTTTACATCTTGCGTTAGGCCCAAGGAGTTCACGAAAAACACGTACGACCTCAGCGACGACGACGACTCTAATGTGGGCAAGATGCCGCCTAGCGACTCGGAAGAAGATTGAGTTTTGCGACGATTTGCGGAACAAAAAGGAGTCGCGTGATTGCACTCTAAGAATCACCTAGTTTTTTTTTTGGTCTCCTTGGCCACCTTGCGGTCCCCCGACTTGACTGGCTTCAAAGTTCCAAAGTACACCAGCACAACCGTCGCAAGAAGCACGTTCACCGCGGCCGTCGAGCTCAGATCTGTGCTGGGAAAGGTGTTCCATGCTACCTCTTGCACTCCCCACAGCAGGTAAACGACGGGGACGCTGGGCCAAGCCTTCCAAAGCAGATAGGGCGTTGCCCAAGCGAGATAGGCATAGAATTGGTAATGGAGTGACCTGGCAAAGAGCAGGCCAATGACATTGGCTGAAAGGATCGTCGTCGTGACATACTCGGGGGTAACTCGGCTGGAAACACGGAGCTCTTCGGCTCTGCCGAGTGGCAATCTGCCGCGAAGCAGAGGCGCAACCAAGGACGGCAACGAGCGATGCGCAGGCTGGAGCCACCTGGTGGTGATGAAGAGCAAGAGAACCAATGCATGCAGGGTCAGTAGTGCTAGAGCAAACCGTTTGCTGAGGAACGTTTCTTGTCCCAACATGCGCCAATTCACCGTCCACTCAAACTTGAATTGCCGCGACAGCTCAAATGCTCTGCCCACGTACCCCTTCCAGTTGGTAGACAGGAACGGAATAGCCATGGCAACCTGCATCTGCGCCATGAGAGAAGCCAATCGTAGACTGCCGCCGAACCCCCTGCCCAAGAAAAGTACGACGGCCACAGCTGGCAGCGAGAGCAGCAGTGACATCTTGATACCCAGGCCCCAGCTGTACGCTATGCTGCCGAGCGTCCACTGTCGGTTTTGGAAGAACCAGATGGCGAGCCAGAAGAAGAAGGCGGCGAAGCAATCGTTGAAGCATCGGAGAACGAACACGCTATGCAGGCGCTTTGAGAGGATCAGTAGCGGGAAAATGTAGGGAGGGACCTAGGATTGCCCGATTCATCAGCATTTCGGCAACAAAACACGCATTGAAGTGGCAACACGCAAAAGGGGGGTAAGACATCGACATACCTTGGCCCTCCAATAGCACAGCATAACCACTGCCAACGTAGCCATGTACAGCACAGCAAACAACTGCTGCGCGAGGAGAAGATTCTTCCCACGGTCCGTCAAGTAGTATAGCCCCGTGTAGGTGTACACATGAGCAGCCGGGTAGACCAGCGGGCCCGTCCCGCCCTCCATCTTGGTATAGTCTCTTTCTCCGGAGACGAACTGAGCGATTTGCTCCATGTATGCTACCCAGTCGATTTCGGTATCTACCAGAAGCATTGTATATGTGAGCATCTGCTTTCTTCAATTTTTCGCTATCCTCATAGCTTCATAATCCTGGCTTGCTTCTGCGGGGAAAGAGCGCTCTCCTGGACCGCCGGGATGGCAAGCTTACAGGGAATTTTCCAAATGATCAAGCCGCAGAGCACGGCGTCGCCCAGCCAGAGGGCGATGGGTATGAGCTTGGAGAGCGCATGGCGACCGGTCGTGACGTCGAGAGCAAAGCGCCGCGCTTGCTTGTACAGAGGCTCATCTGGCGGCGCCATCGTGCTCCTGCCACCGGGATAAGAATCGTGAGGGTCGCAAGAAGTCGGAACAAAGCGGGTTCGTGCCTCTGTGTGTAGTCGTGCCTCTGTAGATCGCGTGGCATTTATTATTTAATCGGGGAGCTGTCAGGACTCAGGAGCTCAGGCCAGGACCAGGGAGGGGAGCAGCCTGATTGGCGGGGGTGGCCTCTCCATTGGCCAATCTCTCTGCCGCCTCATCAACTTGCAAACGAGCTACAATGATCAAATCCTACTCCCACGAGAACAACTTGGGCTCATCGGTCAAGTCCCCCCCCCCCTCAATTGTCCCCCGTATCTCATTCACCAACTCAACGACACGCTCTGCACAGCCGTACGAACCCTGATACCCCCAGCCCGCATGCCCGTAATTATGCACAATCCAGGTCCCATCGCCCAGCTTCTCCTTTTCCACCCGAACACCAGATGTCCTGTACGGCCTCAACCCGGCAGCGTGCCTCACGACGCTCAAGCCCTCAATGCCCTTGCCGCCCGCAATCTCGGGGCACATATCCACGATCCGCCGCATGATGCGCAACGCAATGTTGGGATCCGGCACCGACTCCCAGTTGCCAATGTCATAAGTCCCTCCCAGGATGGTACCACCGCCCGCGGGACGCTGCATCGTGTACAAGATCTCCGAGGTGCCATCCTCTGTTCCAGAGGTTGTGAACATGGGATGGAGCTCGTTGCGCACGAGGACGATCTGGCCGCGCGAGGGGGTCACCGACTCATGAACGCCGCCTAGCTTGCGCGATCCAAGTCCCGTGGCGTTGACGACAATCGAGGCTTCTTTGCCCTCGTGACTTTGGCTTTTGGCATCGCTGATGTGCGTCACGATGCATCGTTTAAAAACCACCCCGTTGCGGAGGCATTGTCCCACGAGCCAGTGGAGGTACATGGCTGTGTTAATGCACACGCTTCTGAACTCGCAGCCGGAATCGTGACCCGTTGGCATCTCGGCCGCGCTCAACTCCCTGTAGTCTGGCATCACGGTCTGGAACCACGGGTCACGGTCGAACAAGGGGTCTGTGGGACACGATTCGCCCTCCATATCCTTTTCCCGTCTGAAGATGCGTGAGGCTATCCGAAGGTCAGTCAAGACTCAATACAGGAGGACCAGGGGTCGTCGCTCGTTACAGATATGGCGGTATCTTGCAATGCAAGCCGACCAGGTGCGGAAATGATTCGTGCCTTACTCTGGAAGTGAATGCCAGCTTCCGGGACTTCCTCTGCTAGTCGCTTCATCTCGGGCCAAGTCCGCCTCTCCCATCTGCTGTTCTCCCTGGTAGACATGCTGTGGACTCGTCGTGTTAGTGAATTGCCCTTCCGCACGTCATGGCTCTTTCCCAGAAAATCAAAAAAACATGATTTGACCAAGATAGAAGCACATGGGTGATCATCTTCACACTCGAAAGGGGCGAAAAGCTAGACTCACGGCAAGAAATTGGCTCCAGCCCACGGTGAAGCATATTCAACATCGTAATCACCAGGCATGTGCTTCGCGATGACCGTCACGGCATTCGCCTTGCTCTTCGAAAGTAGCAAAGCTGAGGTGAGGCCGCTGACGCCTGCACTGCTCGCCATTAGATCAGACTGCGTCGGTCAAGGTATGGCTGAAAAGTCATCGGAGCCTTGTTCTTCTCACCCCACTACCACGATGATGTTCGCCATGGCCACCCAACGTCGTCTGTTACTTTGCCGAGCAGTGAATCAGCAGACTGTGTATCCTCGACTTGTAAATTCCCCCCTTCTATCGAGAATTGATTTATCCGTCGTCAGTCTTTTGATGGAGAAGTGAAAGTTTGTTGTTGGTAAAAGACAACGCGTTCCTGCCGTCCGGTCAGCTCCGAGAAGCCATCAACCCCCCCCGCATCTTGTGTGTGGGGTCCCCATCAGCCATACGTACATACAAACACAAGGTTCCCTGAACTCGTGTTGAATCATATATGTTACAAATTCTAGACCAAATTTCGCCCAGAGTTGAACGAGTTCAAGGAGATGTACGGCCTGAAACATTACACAGTGTGTTTAGACACAACTCGGCAAGCTGCGTGTGGCTCGACGTGTTGCCCGGACTGCTGAGAGCTACATTTGTCATCAATATCGGAGACGAGGCGAGGCTGACTTGATTTCAAGTACAGCTGCCACGCACATGGACCAACGTGATAAAATATGGGACGAAAATGATGCATCTACATGGGAGAAGCGATGCGCAAGTAAAGGCGGTGAAGCTCGAATATAACTTGAAACAACAGGAGCGAGGTGGCCGTTTCTCGATCTCAGGTATTTTCAGGACAGCCATTGATATACATGTTCGTGAAATGGATTCATCAAGTACGGCCGTGAGGAGAAACCTAAGGACATTATATCTGTCAACATCACGGCGTCTAGAGGCCCTTGGACGAAGATCAGCCACTGACAATGGAAATGCCTCATCACCCTCATATGAAGCTCATATGAGGCTCATACGAGAACCATCAGAGTGAACAACATCCTTTAGAGACACCGAGTGTTGCGCTGTTCTGCATGAGATGTAGTTAAAACTGTGGAGAAATTTCATCACGCCGAGGGGACTGGCTACATGCTTAGTCGTAACTTGATAGAAATTATATCAGTGAATTGAACCACGATCCATTGCATAATGCATTGTCAATCGAGCTTCTGTAGAGTCGACGGGCCGACGGGCCGCGCAAAGACGATGCACGACCAAGGTGCTCCGACTTACGGGGCTTCTGCTCAACATTTAATGCTCTGTAACTGTTTCCGGCCAACGAAATGCATCAGATTTCACAGTACAGTGGCGGGGTTTCCGGTCAATTAGCCGACACGGCGCCAGCGAAAATGTGCTCAGGTGCTCCAAAATTGCAGGGTGCCTCAATTTTAGATGGTGTCCTGGTGCTCCGTAGCGGCAAGTGATTCGGACGAACCCATCCTCGTTCGATGTGGAAACAGTGCAACATGACGTTGTGGTTCAGGCAACCAGGATCACCCAGCCAAAGATACAAAGATACTCCGTACATGGTGTTGATGCGTGTGCAGGCAGGGATCAAAGCCCCTCGCCGAGAGACTCGAGGCTCTCCAAATTGACGCTCGAAGGTTGTTGAACACACTGTCACTGTACCAAGATTTGGGAACTGGTTTTTCCAGAAGTCGATTTCGTTTCCCCGCCAAGAGTCGTGACGTGACGTGTGAACAGGAAACCGACGGCAGCAACATTGCTTCAGGGCCAGGGATCTTCCTCCCATGCTTGGACGGATGGCCGCTCGCCCTTGATGTTGGGCGGTGTACATACGGAGTACCCTTGCTGTGCTTTGCATTGATCACTTTGACATGGCCGAGATGCCTGCACGACACACGCCCAATAGCAAAGCAAGTCTTGAGCGGCAAACTGTCGCAGCATTGGAGCAAACCTTCGTCTTCATCGCGCGATTGTGTTGGGGGACACGTCGTCACCGCGAGTAGCATTAAACTGCTGCATACTCCGCAGAGTCGGTTGTAAGCACCACTGCGACAAAGGCTCCTTCAGCCACAGCAATTGATTGCCTTGGGCTAATTGAATATGCCTGTGTGAACGGTCAGCCTGTCAGAGGGACAATAGCTTTGTGGACCAGATTGGCGAACTCGTTGTGCCTCGAATCTCGCGTGGCCAGACGCCTGCTGGCTCGCAATGTCTTGAACTATTGTTGATTACCAAAGGAAAAGCTTCGCCGCACACTAGATCGACTGCGGCGGTTGGTGGGAGAAGCATTCGGATACAGTAATAAGTCTACTCCGTACGCCCTTCTCCTTCTGGGGGGACCATCAGGGTTCAGCACCAACAAGATTGGCAATAATTCGCATTGGCACAGAGGGACTAGCCTTTGCACATTTCTTCCCCCGTGCCACAGAAGGCGGCATGAAACATCAACTGGCTGTGTAGGCTCGCTGCAGGAAAGGTGCTGGCAGTGGCAGGCCAGATGATCCAACAAGCCGTCAATTCTTTTGGGAAAGCTTGCTGATAAAACATGCAGTACGGAGTACTCCGTATTAGTGGGTTTTGTATCATGTCTTTGGGGTTTTCTGAGTAAAGGTACACCTCTACTCCGTACCGCCCTAGGGCTTGGTCACATGCTCCCCCACCGATGATAGCGAAACCAAAAAAAAAAAAAAAGCAAAAAAAGCAATACAACCAACCACGTCCGTCTTAGGAGAAAAGAAAAAAGACGGGAAAAATCCCGAATTACGGACGTACAAAATGGAACCATCTCTACGGACTACTACCTTGCGTCACTTACAGTCGTTTCCGCCGTAGCGATTGGTCCACCAAACGGCAACACCAGCAACGCTATCCGTGCTACGGACGGTGTCGCCTGTGAAGTGGGCCTTGGGTCATCCATCATCCATTTTTGTTTGGGATACCAAAGCAGAAGACCCTAATGGTGTTCCCCCTCAAATTCTCAAAGATAGACAAGCCGCCTGCTGCCCGGTAAGACACAAGCCCCAAATAGGGTCATGTTTGGCTAATTTCCAAATATAAGTCTTTGTGGTTTTTGTGAATGGGGTTGTGGCCAACGCATTGGATTTTTCACTGGCAGATTTCTTCTCAGTATTACTAGCTGTAACTAGCCAGAGGAGCAATACCCAGCCAGAGGGAATTAGCAGAGCATTGCGCTATTAATTCTGTGTTGTGTTGTGGTTGCTACCCCGTAATACACGATATAATATACAATGCATAAAATGCATAAAATGCACAAATTTAGCAGGGAAACCAGGCTTAGCAAGGTGTCTAAACCACCAAGTTACTTATTACAGTACATGTAGGTTACGGATTACACACCTAGCAAGAACACCTAGCAAAAAGGGCCTATATCAGCGTGCAGGTACCGAGGTGCCCCGTGCCCCGTGCCCCGTGCCCCGTGGTGGTGTTCAATTGTACAAAATGATGCGCTAAATGAAAAAATACTTTCATCGTGTGCGCGCCAGGCCAAGAGATCAGAACCGCCATCGTCTTCGTTTGCCTATCCCGGTCACTTGGAGAGCCAAACTCGGACTTGTTGGCGCGCCTTCCAGCCTTGTTCATCAGCGACACAAGCCGAGCATTGTTAATCGTTAGGCTTGGAAAATAGTCTGAATTCACATCAGCCAGTAGGGCAGCTCAACGCACGAGCAAGACGAGAGGACGAGACTGTGGTGAGACACCCAGCTACTCATGTGCATTGCCTCGCTATCAATGACATTGTCTTGCCGTCGTCAACAAAGGGTTGCAGAAAAAAGCCAATGTACATATGCTGCTTCAGCCCTCTGGGGCTGGTATCAGCAGACGCCGTCACGCCGCCGGCTCCTGCCAAACTGGAAGCTGGCTGCGAGCGGGCAAGTCTGAAGTCCAACAATTCACCTGACTGGTTGGTGTCTGTCTTAGTATGTAGTCCGTACGGACGTAGATGCCTGAGAACTTCACCACGACCAGGACTGGTGGGTCCAAATATCCTAATGGCAAAGCCTCGACGAACCGGTGACGCTGGGCCAGGGCCAGGGCCAGGGCCAGAGGCCACAGGCTGCCCATTTTTTTGGGCACGTTGTTGATGCAGGCCAACCAACGAGACAGGCCAACGAGACAGGCCAACGAGACAGGCCAACGAAACACGCCAACGAGACACGCCAGCGAGACACGCCGCCATTTGATTAGCATTCCGCTCCGCTCCGTCTCTGTATTAGTCTCTGAGTCTCTCTCCTCTTCCTTGCCATTGATCGATGCCTGCCTTGCCCTGCCCTTCCTGTCAAGGTCGAGGTCCCAGCTCCCTTTTCCACCACTATTCCACCATCCCCAGACCCGACTCACACCAAAACCTAACTCAACTCGACTCACCTCGACTCACCCAGTTTCGTCCCACTGCCTTAACCGACGCTCCTTCACTTGCTTGCCGTGCAAACACAAACCCAGACGGAACAGACTCCTTCTACTAGGATCCCATAGGAAAACAAGGAACTCGTTGGGCTGCACGCACGTGTTCCAGTCGCCCTGACCGACACCACGCACCACTAATACTACGTTACGGGACACCGCAGCACCTCGAGGCCACACCACTTCAGCAGTGCCAGATCATCTACATTTTGCATACGACACAAATTGCCAAGACACGTCTTTTCCTGCCATATTCAGCCGCGCGACCCTTTCGCCCGCTTCTCCCATTTCACCTCCGCCGTGCGCATATCATCTACTCCTTCGCCGACGTCGTTCATCGACCCAACCGATTACGCAAACGACAACGCATCAGGCCTTCGAGATTGTGTGTCCAACGTGCGACAGAAAGCTCTACTTGGCTCGGTTATAGTACCCTGGCGCTTGATGATTTTCGAAATTCCGCGGCTTGGACATCAACACAATGCTATTCGTCGATTTACCGGATCCCTTTAGAAGCACTACAACATCAGGTTCCCTAGTTTTCAATTAGCGCGCATTGAATCAATAAGAAAACCTTGGCGACTACGACTGGACATACCATGGCCCTTTGGCCGTTTCGGCGCAAGAGCGTCCTTAAACGCTCTAGGAGCGGTGCAACGCCCTCTGATAATGAGGTTGCTCCGCTCTGCACCCAGACAGATGCCGGTTCAACACGGACCAAATCCAAGAAGGCCAGGAACGAGCCTGCGAAATTGCAACGACGACAGCGGACCTATAGTTTCTCTCCCGGACGTCATGACTCTATCCGCATCGAGGGAGCATGCGGCAACACTGAACGGGAGAACCAAGGCGGCCACGCTCACAACCCCGCCTCAGGCAATGCGGCAGACTGGGGCCGCACCCCAACCTTGCATCCAACGCGGAGGAAAAGCAGCAAGAGACGACGAGAAGACCACGACCGCGAGGCAGAGATCAAAGCTATGAGTGCCTTCATGCCAACACGGTCGGCCACAGACTCGTATGGACGCTCTGGTTCAAAACAGAGCACCAAGCGAGCCAAGACGGGTGACCTCGAGCATCACTACAAACCCGCTTCTCAACTTTCTCTGCCGTATCCCGATTCTGTACTCTCGGCAATGTCGGCAGACTCTGATTCCGTTGCCTACAAACTTTCGGCCCTAGACTCGCTAGCACCCCGGCCTACGTTAAAATACAACTCTAGTACCAGATGGACACCATCTCGTACAGCCGTACCAGGGGCGGCGGAATCTACAAAAAAGCCGCTTGGTGATCGAGAGCCTATTCACGAGGATCCTTTCGAGTCACGGAAACGTATTGATGATCTCGCTGATGATCTCGACGCAAAGGACTTGAGAGAGTTGATGGAGAGGGATAGCCGTCGAAGGGAGAGAAAACGGTTGCAGGATCAAGAAAGATTGGAGAAGAGACTGGCTCGCAGGGCCGAGCGTAACAAGAGGGAACAATCAGAGGCTATGAAGTCTGGGTTCCCGCCACCCGAGAACTTGGAAAGAGGAGTCATGGGCCGAGAAATGGTCGGCTTGGGTATTGACCCTGCATCGACCGTCGTAACATCCTCGAAGAGGAGAGACGTTGGCAATCCAGCCGACGACTCGACAGAGTCTGACGGGACGCGGCGCACACCACCCCTGGAATCTTTTCACCGCCCCGAAACGTCGGCCGAGGACCATCATGTTGCACAGTTGGGAGGAGAACGGATCCGTCTGCTGGGCGCAGACCGGACAGAGGTCGACAAGACGGTCTCTGCTTTGCCAAAAGGCTCCAAATCGACCCTGGGATCTGAGAAAGATCGTCTGATGGATGAAGAATCTGGCCGAAAAAACTCTGAAAGCAGCAACAAGACATCGAACCGCTTGTCGTTCACTTCATTGCTCAAATGGGGCAGCAGGAGCAAGAGACACTCTGGCCCGTCTTCTTTCTCAAATGCTTCGCGAGAGGAGATGCAAGCTGGCGCCAACCCGCATAATGGCGCGCAGGCAGAGGCACTGGCGAGGCTGCAAGGCGATGACACGTATAAGCAAGCACATTGTTTGGCCAGCAAGTCAACACCCACTATTCCGAAGAGAACCAAATCAAGATTCCGCGAAGACCTTCCGGAATTCCCACTCTCGCCACCCGACTCAAGAATGCAGTCGCCCGAGACCGCGCCACCTCTTCCCGTGCTTGCCGAAAAATCCCCAGATATGGGGATAGGGTCGCCGTCAACACCTCCCCCGGGACATGATTCGCCACCTTCCCCAGAGCGGCCTCGAGCCATTGCAACTAAGGAGTCGCATCTGTCCATGTCACTAGCGTCGATGGATTCCGAAGGATCTTGGCTCTCTGGCCGCGTCGGCAGCGTGAGAGCCCCAGCAAAGCAGGACAGTCTGGCCCGAATAAATCGCCGAGAAGCTACACATCCATCAGATTCGCCAACGAATTCCACTCGAGAAGAGCTTGCCATTGCGGATGATGACTACCTACGGCAATTCGCGCCTGACAGGAATTCAAGTGTCATGGCTGCTGGTCAACGTCCTTCAGGAGAGGGTCGGCCGAGTAGTGATGACGAGGAGTCGGTAGCGAACGAAAATCTCAGATGGGGTCGTGTTGGCGCAAAGCCCGAGGTAATACAGTATCACCATCACGACCGAGACACGATGCGCAGCCGTCAAGGACTGTTGAACATTGATTCCGGAGATGAGGAAGATACGCGGATGCCTACACCCACCAGCCCGGTGTAAGCGACAGATGAAACCATACCGACGAGGAGGGGGAGAAGAGGAAGAAGAAGCCATGTTAAAGCTTGATGAACCATCGTTCCAGCAGCGTCGACGACAATCCATTCCCGCATACCCAGACACAACAACCATTCATATCTACCCACATCAACGACAATGGACAAGGGCGCCAGTCACGAAAGAAGAGTTGAAAAAAAAAAGTGAATACTACCAAACTTTACAAGAGAATCCGGTGTGACTGAAAAAAAGAAGAAAGAAAGAAGAAAGAGCAAAACGTTGAACAAAAACACGCGAAAATTCAGTATTAAAAAATGAATACCTTTTCCAATGGAATTCATGGGAAAAAAAAGAAGGAAACAGTCCAGCCTCACCCACACCGCGATATCACTTTTGGAGAAAAAAAAAGAAAAGAAAAACCGAAAAGAAAAACTGGGTATATGGGAATTCGTCCACCTCAAAATACTCAACCATTTTCATGGCTACACAAGAATCTACATGTGCTTCTCTTCCGCTCTACTCTTGAATTTTTCCTACTGTACGATTTCCGCCAGCGCGTGCTTCGCTCCCACTTTTACCCACCTTCTGCATGCAGAATCTACATCACACAAGATACCCATGAACCGCCTTTTGGATGGACTTTATTCACCACTTGGCTTTCACATCGCCCATATTATTATTTTAATATTTTTTAGCCTCTGTTTTTTTTTCGTCGCTGTAGCTGCTACCCGGGTCCTTTTTCCGTTAGGTCCACATGTCTCACGGAACTGGCGTGAGAAGCCTTTCTGTTTGGGAAGCTAGACTCGTGAGATCAACGGTACATGGACAGGAGGACCCCGTTAGGCAAAATAGAAGCTTTGTTTGGTCTGCTCTAACTGTTTTATTTCAATTCAACGTAGCGTTGCATGAAGGCGAGTCAACAGCGGCCAACAGATGGTGTTTGCTTCTCTCCGGTGTCGTATTACTGTATTTCAATAGCCATATCATAGAGGCCAAGGCGACTTGACATTTGCAATCTTGGATGTCGGAATTTACAGGCTTACTATTACTATGTTTGAGCCCGGAGACATTTTTGGCGGGATCAGCGGCACTTGATGGTGCCAAAAATCTGGACCAGCTCAATGAAGAACACCACCGGACAGGTGAAGATGAAAAGTGAAAACTTTCCAGCTGTGAAAGGGCCTGCCTAACCAGGTGTTCCCCGATGATGAGGTTAAAAGCCTGGACGTCATCATCACCCCTTTCTGACTTGTAGTCAGCGCATGCTCGTTCGACCAATCAGAGCAGCGCCAGCATGAAACCAGCAAGCCCTTTCCATGAATCCATGGTTAATCCTTCAATGTTGCTCGCCATTCGTTCTGAGACAGACGGCACTCACTTTCGGATTCGGACACGAGCCCTCTCTCATCAAATATGTCATCATGTCGTATTGTTGCATCTCTGGCATCGACTGCCCGTACCCACGGCGCCGCCTCCGCGCGACCGCTCACGGCGAGCAGGGCGTTCCACGCCTCGCCAGCCAGGCGCGTTGTTCACAATATCAAAACGTACTCTCATCCCCCCTCCCCCTCCCTAATGTATCTATCATGTATCTTGAAGCTCGTCGTGGTTCTCCTGCGTCCCCATGTCTTCGGCTAACTAACGACGCTTTGGTGTTCACTCTCCTGTTTTCAGTGCCGAAGAGTTTCAAAAAGCCGTGTCGGGAAATGATGCAGTAATAGTGGACTGCTTCGCTGGATGGTGCGGTCCATGCAAGCAAATTGCGCCGGTCCTCGAAAAGTATGCCTTCCTTCGTCTTTCTCTCCCTTTTCCTCGGCGCCTTGGATTCCCCCCCACCCCCCAAAATTGTTGTTGGTGAGGAGCGTTCTGCTTGGCTTGATGGCTTGGGGCGGTAGGGCGGGTAGTCAGTCCCCTTCTGGGTTCCCTTCTGGGTTCCCTTCTGGGTTCCCTTCTGGGGTCGCATGAGGAAAACTAACGTTTCTGGTTCTCATGGACAGGTACTCTGAAGACGCAGAATTCAAGGACAAGGTGCATTTCATCAAATTCGATGTCGACGAGCTGCCTGCTGTGACGCAGGCTCTGGGGGTGCGCGCCATGCCTACGTTTTTCTTCTTCAGGGGTGGGAAGAAGGTGGATGAGATGGTTGGGGCGAATCCTCCTGCTTTGCTCGAGGCGCTGAAGAAGGTGTGCTCAGGGTAAATGGGTGGGTTGTCTGCTTTGTTGGCAATGTATTTTAGATGTGGCATGGCATTCCCGAGGTGAATTCTAGACACGGACTTGTATGGCGCCTTCAACAGCACATTGCGTATTCTATTCACTTTTGGATTGTCGTTCGCATAATAAGAATCCATGTACGTAGCAAAGCTTGTCAAACTCGTGTTGTTTTTCAGCGTGATGAATGAACATACGAAGCAATGCGTACGGAGTTATTGTAAGCTTGTCTGTCATTCACCATGACTCATGTCACGTGGCTGCCCGTGTCGGCCAGGAGGTGGTGTTTCCACAGCAACGCGTCACGCTGTTCACGCGCCCGCCAGCACGTCGCATCGCAACACAACGGCCAAAAGTCGACAGCAAACGGCCGCAGAAAACAGAGCATCGGAGCTCAACATGGCGTACAATAAGAGAATGAGCATCATACCAACGAACCAGCAAGGGCGCTCGCGGAAGAAGGAGGATGAGGCCGATGCCTTCATGCGCCTGCCGGATCGCGAAATCGTGGGGTGCATCACCGACATTGGCATTCACTTCACGGTCGCCGACTTGCAGAAACCGAATCCCGCGCACGTCCAACAGATATTCGAGTGGTTCGCGGAGCTCCTCCTCAACGCGACACGCGAAACGGTCGAGCCCGCGATGCGCGCCGCCGCCGAAGATGTCTGCGGGGAGTTTTCAGACGTGATCCCGGCCGACACGCGTAACCTGATGGGCTTCTTCGTTTCGCTGCGCCGACTGCTCTTCGAGTGCGGAATCACGGACTTCACCTTCAACGACCTGTACAAGCCGACGTATGAGAGGCTGGTCAAGATCTTCAGCTACCTCATCAATTTCGTTCGATTCCGCGAGTCGCAGACCACCGTGATCGACGAGCACTACAACAAGTCGGAGTCGACCAAGGCGAGGATCGAGACGCTCTACTCGGAGAACCAGGAGAACGAGGGCCGCCTCAGGGACATGAAGCATAACCGCAAGGCGATGGAGGCGCAGGTTCGCGAGAAGACGATGCGGAACGAGGAGCTGAAGAAGCGGCTCCTGGAGCTGCGGCGCAACCAGGAGAAGGTGGCGGCGCGTCTGGAGGACGCCAAGCAGAGAAAGGGCGAGCTGACGAGCGTGCTGGAGCAGAAGACGCAGGAGAAGATGATGCTGAGGCAGGAGAGCAGCAAGCTGCGGCCGTACATGCTTCAAAGCCCGTCTGCCCTGCAGGACAACCTCGCGGAGCTGCGGGAGATTCTGAACAACGACAAGGCGCACATTGATGCGCTGGACCGGAGGGCGCGAGCTCTCCAGACTTCGACCGATTCCTTCGCCGTCGTGTCCGCGGATGTCGCTTCGTGCATCAAGATCCTCGACGAGATCGCCACGGAACTGGCCAAGGAGGAGGAGGAGTTGGTCCGCAATGCCAAGCAGCGAGATGCGCTGTCGGAAAGGGGGAACAACGCCAGGGAGGTGGAGCGCGCAGAGGTCATGCTGAGGCGGCAGCTGAGCAAGTGGACGGAGCGGACGGAGAAACTGCGCGAGCAGAGCAATCTGAAGGCGCAGGAGGCAAAGGACAAGATGCACGAGCTGCGGGCGATTCACCGCAAGCAGACGGAGGAGCATACGGAGAAGGGCAAGGAGATGGAGATTCGAAGAGTGAGGATCGAGCAGACGGAGAAGAAGGCAAGTTTGACATTCCTTGGAGGAAAAAAAACCTCTCGGCGTTTTCTTTTTTCAACATCCCCCTCGGCCCCCCCCCCCTTTTTTTTCTAACAAGGCAATAGATGCTCGATTTGAAAGAGAATATCGAAAATGAGGTTCACGCCGCGTACGACGAGTATCTCAAAATGGAGTCGCATATCAAATTGTATATTACGGAAATGGAGCAGTCTATAAGTCAATGAACGTGACTTTTTTTTCTCAGCTACCATGGCTATAGGAAAGGGGCGAGGTCTGGCGTTGTTTGGAAGGAGGCAAGATTTGGGTCTTTGTCATTGCATCATCAAGTCATTTATTCAAGCGCAATCCAAGCAGCATGATTCGACCATGAATGACATGAGTCAAAACTTCATAAACCCCGTCTGCTGGCCTCCACGTCGAACCAGCTACCCAGTACGTGGCCTACACCAACCGACGGACCAGCCCACGATCCGTCGTCCTTGACAGGCGTGCCCGTCAGGACAGGAACCTTTTCTCCGAGGGACTGTCCTAATTCCTGCTTGCCGTCCTGCGTGCGCCTCGGCTCCAGAATGACCGCCCGGAACCCTTCCCGCCACGCGGCCTCGACGAAGACGGCCGCGGAGAAGCTCAGCCCCTGTGCTGACCAGTCCATTCCATCCCTGTGAAGTTCCACGAGCCCATATACCATGAGCAAAGGGGGCTTGATGAGCAATCCCGCGGCCGGCGGGGGGGCAACCTTGATTTCAGACAGCGTCAGCGTAGCGAGGTACGCGCGAAGATGGGCCACCGTCGGCGCAAACACCATGTTGATGTGCCGCGCCACAGCAGTCTGCATGAGGGAGGCGCGCAGAAGGGGATGATGGTGTCGCATCTGCGGCTCCGCCCCGTAGTCCTCCGCTTCCGCTTCCTCTTCCTCTCCCCGAGGCTGTTGCTGCATGACATCCTGGGTGAGAGCGGCGAGGAACTGGCCTTTGGGCCAGCATATGATGGCAGTGGAAGGGTGCGTGCCGTGCGAGGTGAGATGCTCGAGGAACTCGGAGGGCGTGAGCGGTGGGAGAATGAGGGATTGGTGGGTGCCGGGTGGCGGTCCGACGTTCATTGTAGATACTGCTGCGGATGCCGTTCCCTTCGTTGCTCTTTTTGATACGAAGTCTCAGGTCCACGCGTCCTTTTGTGGCTTCTTGTGATGGTGTGGGATGGGAGATGAGACTGAAGATGGTTAACAGGGTTGAGGATGCTTCAGCAGAGGGTGGGTGGGTAGGTCTCGTGGGCGTCATGGTAGCGTAGCTGTGAGCTGATGGAATGTCGAGACTGGGGAGCGGAATTCATTTGCGTGTTTCTTCCTTGGAGTGCGATGCGCTTTGTTTATGGAACGGGAACAGATTGCAAGAGTTGAAAGTGTGAGATGTGATGATGCGGGGCAGGAGTTGTTGTGGGATGGATGAGCATTTGGCGGGGTTGCCACGCCCCACATTTATTGTTCATCGGATTCCTCCAACCAGTAGCAAGTGTTACATATTACGTAGTCCCGCTTAACACAAGCCAACTTCTCGAGCTGCCGCGCAACGGGCCATCTTCAAACTCTCAACTCTCACCACAAGAGGCGCGGTCGACGGTGTCGGCATGGAGTCAATAGCGAGGATCTCGAGTCTCATGGAGACTGGTAAGCGTCTCTCGTGACCTCGTTTTTTTTTTTTGCGCGTCCTACCGTGCCTGGCTAATATCGGCTCCTCCCTCCCCTCAGCGAGAGAGCTCACCCTCGACGCGGCTCAAGCTACGCGCAGCGTCCGCTCAAGCTCCCGGCCACTTGACAGGAATCAGATTCGGAAGCTTCTTGACAGTAGGAACGACAGAGAGGTTTTGGAAGGATTACGAAGGGTCATTTCAGTGCGTGCGTGGTGTGGCGTGGCGTGAAGTGGAAGATCAGCGCCCATGGTTTTCTGACGGTGCCCTCGAAAAGACCTGCTAACCAGACGCTCTCTACCTAGATGATGTATCGAAACCAAAAAACGTCTCCATTCTTCTCCTCCGTCGTCAAAAACGTAGCATCCCCGAACATTGAGATAAAAAAGCTCGTTTACATCTACCTCATTCACCATGCAGAACAGGAGCCCGACCTGGCACTGCTCTCAATCAACACTATTCAAAAGTCCCTCTCCGACCAGAGCCCGCAAGTACGAGCGCTGGCTCTCAAAACCATGTCGGGGATCCGGGTTCCAGTCATCAGTCAGATTGTGTCGTTGGCTATCAAGAAGGGCGTCGCCGATATGAGTCCGTACGTCCGGAAGGCTGCAGCGCTCTCGATTCCCAAATGCTACCGTCTCGACCCGAGCCAGTTACCCCAGCTTATCGGCTGTCTGTCCATTCTTCTCGGTGACGAACAGTATTATGTAGCCGGGGCTGCTGTTTCAGCATTTTTGGAAATCTGCCCCGACAGGATCGACTTGATTCACCGCCACTATAGAGGACTGGTACGCAAGATTGTGGACATGGACGAGTGGAGTCAGTTGGCCATGTTGAGGCTCATGTCCTACTACGCGAGGAGATGTTTCCCAAGATCTGCGAAATCAACATGGCAACCTCAACAGCGGAACACAAATGTCGACGAATTTTATGCCGATTCACCAGATGCTGGACAGGCACAGCAAGTTACCATCGGTGGTGATTTGTTGCTGTTGCTCAACAGCATCAAGCCGCTACTGCAGAGTCGTAACTCGGGCGTTGTTGTCGCAGTGACGAGATGTTACGTTGACGTTGGCACACCCGAGTACGTCAAGCTCGCTGCTGGACCGTTGGTTGCGCTTCTGCGCGGCGCGCAAGACATTCAGCAGCTAGCTTTGTACAACATCGTTTCCGTCTGCCTGATGAGGCCCCATGATTTTGTCAAATACGCTAGTCATTTTCTCGTCAGAGCTACGGACCCCGCGCCGGTGTGGGAACTCAAACTGGAGGTGTTGACAATTATCTTCCCGCATAGCCCGATTCACGTAAAGAGCCTCATTTTGAAGGAGCTGGAACACTTTTCTAGGGGATCTGACAAGGCCCTTGTACGAGAAGCGGTAAGGGCAATTGGGCGTTGTGCGCAATCCGACGTCAAAACGGCGCCCCGATGCCTCAAGCTGTTGCTCAGCCAAATCACCAGCTTAGATGGCACGTTGGCCGCTGAATCCTTGACCGTGATTCGCCATTTGATCCAGCAGGACGCCGAGGGGCACGCAGGCACGGTAGTCCGCCTGGCCAAAAACCTCGACTCGGCGTCTGACCCCCAGGCCAGGGCCACGATTATCTGGCTGGTCGGAGAGTTTTCGGGCATGAACGGTGACGACAACGTCGCCCCAGATGTGCTGCGAATCTTGTTGAAAGACTTCCCGAGCGAGTCAGAAGCTGCCAAGCGGCAGATTCTGCTCCTGGGAGCCAAGGTCTATCTTCACCACCTCAACAGGAAACGCGAGGCGCCAAAGGCCATGGAGGAAGAAGATGACCCGCCCCAGGATACAGACATACACCCTGTCGTACGTCTCTGGGATTACCTCGTTCTCCTTGTTCGATATGATAGCTCCTACGAGTTACGAGACAGGGCTAGGATGTACAAGTCGCTACTTGGCGTTCCTCAGCTTGCGACACTGATGCTCCTGGCTCCGAAGCCGGCCCCTCAAGCACCGAGCCCGTCCGAAGCCAGGAGGGGATTCTTGCTTGGCTCATCCACACTGGTTCTCGGCGGCGGTGGCGGCATTCACGGGCTCAAGGGCTACGAGGCGCTCCCGCAATGGGTTGAAGCAGGTAAAGAGCCAGACCCCCGGCTACGGGACCAAGACGATGGTGGAATGTCATGCAGGTACGGCGGCGAGAAGAGCGCCGCACCGGCGGCAGGCGACATGTTAGACCAGGCTGCCACGTCGAGGCCGCCTCCTGCCAAGGCCAACGGGCTAGGTGAGGGCGTGGGCGTGGGCGTGGGAGCAAAGACACTGGATGATTGGTTGGCGGAAGATAATCAACAAGAAGACGAGGAAAGCGAAGAAACGGAAGAGGAGACGGAGACCGAGGAAGAGACTGAGGAAGAGACTGAGGATGAAGAGACGGATGAAGAAGATGACGAGGGGGAGGCAGAAAGTGACGATGATGGAGAGGGCGATGGCCTCGTCAAGGGTTCATTCATAGTAAAGGACGGTCAATGATGAGAGAGTACTTTGTATTGAACAGTCCATGCCAATATTGCTAAGCACATTTATGTAGCAAATGTCGACACAATTCATGTACTAGTGGGAAGCGCCAAAGGGCCCCCTCGCTCACTCACTCACTCCATCACTCACTCCTTCCCCCCCAACCATCTGTACACGACGGAAAAGTCACGCCCCTTGCACTCCTCCCTGTCCTCGGCCGCCTCGTACACGCCCAGCGCGGCATCCGCCAGCGGCATGCTGGCCCCGGCCTCCCCGGCCGCCACCATGGCCAGCCGCAGGTCCTTCCTCATCAGCGAGATGCCGAAGCCGCCGCCGTAGTCCCGCCCGGCGGGGGCCGCCCCGACGACGCCCGGCACCGGGTTGTTGACGGCGCTGGGCCAGCATCGCCCCGTGCTGGCGTTGATGACGCCGGCGAGCGTCTTGGCGTCCAGCCCCCACCTCACGCCCAGGTTCATGGCCTCGGCCGTCGCGATGTTGCTGACGGCGAGCAGGTAGTTGTTGGCCAGCTTGGCCGCCAGGCCCGCGCCCTGCCCGCCGCAGCGCAGAACCTTGCTCCCCATGAGCAGCAGCGTGGGCTCGACGCGCGCCACCGCGGCGTCCTCGTCGGCGCCCAGCATGAAGGTCAGCGTGCCGGCCGCGGCCCCGACGACGCCCCCGGACATGGGCGCGTCGACAAACGTGAAGGAGCCCCGGCCGGCCCCCGACACGCGCCTGCCCACCTCGCGGGACGTCGAAGGGTCAATCGTCGAGCAGTCGATGAAGACGCGCTGCTTGGCCTTGGCCTTGGCCTCGCCCGCCGGCTCGCCCGCCAGCATGAACTCGTACACGCCCCGCACGTGCTGCGGCTCAGGCAGCACCGTCATGACCGTGTCCTGCCACCGTTTTCAATCCGCGGTAGGCGACGTCTATCAGTCAGTTCCAAGTTCCAAGTTCCAGGTCCCCCAACAGTGCAGAGTAGTTACAAAGCAGTTGTCAACCCAGTCGGGGTTCCAACCCCCCCGAACTCACCGCGTCCTTGGATGCCGCCCACGCGCTGGGAGCAAGCTCGACCTCGGCGCCCTCGCTCGCAGCCCTCATGTCTGACTCCAGGCTCTTCATCGCCTCCGTGTTGATGTCGAAGATGGATATCCTGTCCGTGGGTTTGAGCTTTGACTGGAGATTCTTGGCCATTTGGTAGCCCTGCGACGGGACGGTCAGCCGGCACTTTTCTTTTTCGCCCAGTTTTTTCCAAATGATAATGGAAACGGAAATGGAAATGAAAGGGGGGGGGGACTTGCGAATGACTCACCATCTGGCCCAATCCCACAAACGCGTAGTTATCCAATCTTCTGGCCGTCGAGGCGAATCCCCTCGTTTGGACGAGCCCGCCCAGGCGCGTGGTGACGACTCTCATGTTGGGAAACTTGGAAGTCGGCGGCAACACCGGATCGCAATCTCTGTCTCTGTCCAAGTCTTGTTTCTTTCTGGGTTTGTTTCACACATACAAATGCAGACTCCAGAGAAGAGGAGAGGAGAGAAAAGAAAAGACAGCGTGGGGTTAATATGGCGTGTCTTGATAAAGCCGGCTGTTGCCGCTGCCATCCCCACCCCCACCCCAATTCTCCCGTCTGAGTGGAGGGGCACTGCGGTTTAATGTGGAGACCAATGCGGAGGAGGAGGAGTATTATTAGAAGCTGTCTTGCAAGCGTTTCAATCAATTCTGCTACTCCAATCTTCTCATCTACCCGTCCTCGCCTCATCAGGATGCATCTGCCTTCCAGCCACTGGCGTCGCCGTCGCGTACCTTCACTCCGTGTCCGTTCCGCTCCTTCACAGACAAAAACAGACAAAAGCCACCCAACGCCCAAAGGGAAAGGTAGCCCGTGATTCTGAAAGAAAAAACTCTCCATATGTTTACTGGTTTGAACGAAAGGAAGAGAAAGAGAGGAAAAATGAACGAAGGGGGGGGGATGGTAAAATAAAAACAAATTATAAAACAACAATGTCTTTCGACCTGAAATCCAAGCTCATCTAAAACCAGCATCTGACAAGAGAGACCATGGCAGGAGCCGGGGGTCTGGCAAGTCCATGTGTCCAAAAGCCAATGACTGGGCAGGAGCTCAATGTGTTCGGGGGGGGTATATTCATCTCGTTGGTGAATTGGCTTCTTTTTTGATAATAAAAACTCTTCTCTCCCAAGCACGAAGAAACGCAAAGAGCAAAAGTAACGCACGCGCTCAATTTTGCGCCAATCCAGGTGGTTGGTTTTCCCTTCCTCCTGCCGTATTATTGAATTGTGTATTCAAAGAAAGTTGTGGGCGCCAGCTGCGCCTTCACAAGCTGTCACGCAGCACCCCCTCTACATGAGGTTAACCAGCCAGGGGACGAGAGCACTGTTTGTCATGTTAGCATAGGATAATATGATGATATGCGACTGGCAGTGCCGCTTCAGCTTGACATCCCGGTTGAGGGTTGCTGACACTGCTTGACCAACTTACCCGACGGCAACTGTGGCACCAATTCCAAACAACGCTCTGCTCTTGACCTTGTCTTTTCGCATCTCCGCCTCCGTCTTGACCGTCTTGACCTTCTTGGCTCGAGGTTGTTCGTCCTTGTCGCTGGCCTCGTCAGACTTGTCAGTCTTCTTTTCGTCGTCTTTCTCCGACACGGACATGTCGGCGGCCTTGCGCTTGCTCTTCTTGGTAGTAGAGCTGGCTGTGGCACTGTCTGACTTGCCCTTCTTTTCGTCCGACTTCTTTCGCTCTGCCGCACGTCTCTCATCCTCTTCCTTGCCCAGCAGCACCATTTCCTTGGCCGTCTCGAGCATCTTGGCCGTATCCTCCGCAGTCGGTGGGCTGCCGGCGGTGGGCAGAGGAATATCAACTTCGGCCATGGCATGTCTTGTCTCATGGCCCTCACCATCCTTGGAGACCTTGTCCACTAGAATCTTCATCATGTCGTCCTCTGCTCTTGGTTCTAGAACAACGGCGGGCTCAAACTCGCTCGTCTGCATGACGACGTCGTCCTGCTTGCCCTTCTTGACATCGCCATTCACCTCTGTCTTCTCGGCCACGGGTTCAATTGACCCCGCCTTGGACTTGGTGGCGCGCTTTCGCGGAGACGCAGGTGCTCGTTTCGAAGCCTTGGTGGGACTCACAGACCGGCGACTACGTGAGCCCTTGGATACGCCAGACGCGGATAGGGGTGCCAGTTTGGCCTGAGCCTTGACCAGGTCGAACTTGGGGGGTGCCACAATGCTCTTGGGCGGCGACTCGGGGTTCGAATTTGACGAGACAGAGATTTTGGCCGGGTCGAGCAAGGCACGGATCCAGATGCCAATCTTGTACTCCTCGGCCAATGCCAACGCCTGCTCGGCAGGAATCCAGACATTGCCAGCAGTTTCTTCAGGACTCGTGGTCGCGAGTGACTTGATGTACTTGCGCTCGGCCTCCTCTTCAGAGGCTTCGGCGTACGGGAACGTGGCCTTGAACATGCCAGTCGCCGACACATATCCATCGAAGCTTCGGCGCATGAGGAAGTAGCTCGTCGGGCTTGACTTGAAGATACCTGACACGATGCCCTTGGGAAGAGGAGCTCGGAGATGCGCGTAATCAAAGACGCCTAGCGAAGCGGAGTCATCCTCATCAGCCCCAACCATCTTGGGGGTAAGTTTCGTCTGGCCGAGGCGACGGCGCGCAACAAGATCAAGGTCTGTCGAGACAACGTGGATGAGTATACTGGAAAGGCGCACAGAGGCTGGGTCGACCTCGAAGAGCAGACTTACATTCAGGTACCTCCTCGAGTAGAAGCGGATTGTGCCGCGCAGGCAGGCTTCGAGTAGTTGGAATCGCCATGTTGTGTCCCAATTAAGCAATGACTTGGACGGCCAGTTCCACGTTGTGACACTCTCCGATACAAAGTTGGAGAGGGACGTGTCTACAAGAGCCGTCAACGAAGAATGATTATGCGCGGCAAGCCGTGTATGAGCCTGTGATATGGTAAGTGATCGTGCCGTCGTCGTCGTCGTCGTAGTCGTCGTCGTATTCGTCGTACTCGTCGCTGTTGTGGTTGCAACAGCCGCGGATGAGTTTTTTTTTTTTCCCGGCGCGTTGGGCGAAGGGGAAGGATTGGTTGGCGAGGATCACGTACCAATATGAGAGCAAAGCACAAGACCCCCCGAAAGGTCAGATCGCGAGCGATACACGTCGCCAATCTCGAAAAGAGAGAAGAGAAAAGAATACAATGACAGGCCGAGCCTCGTCACGAGAAGCAACAGGCACGACAAGCCAGATGGATGGATATCGACCCTGCGCGCGGACCAGGTGTAGAGGGAGGGAGACGAGAACCACAGACGGGGGGTGGGAGGGAGTCTCGTGGACGAGGATGGACGAGGGATGGACGACTTGGCGTCGAGGCGGGCGTAACTCCCGCCCTCCATACTGTGAGGAGGTACTTTGGGGAGCTGGGCCAACCAGCGCATCCAGCCGTCGCCATGGTGGGGCCACACCTGCCTGTGCTCAAGTGCAGCACGACTTGACACGACACGACTGGACACGACTTGACACGACTTGACACGACTTAACACGACTCCGACAGACAGGACTGGTAGGAGCGCCGCACTGGACTGGGCATGACATTGAACTCAGAAGTTCAGCCAAACCAAGGCCAGCAGATCAGAGAAGACGGGAATCCTGTTGGCCGCTGTGATGCAGGGGCGGCTGCGGCTGCGGCTGCGCGGGTACCTCGCGCTATTTTCCATGTGGTCCCGGTACATACGGATTACATTCATGTACATATGTACGGGTACGGAGCGCGTCTCGAACTACCGAGCAAGGAAGGCATCCACGACTTGTGATGACTCCACGAGGTGCATCTTCGATTTCCCCTTTAGGCTTCATCCCAAGCCGTACTGGGTTCGGTATTGTCCTGGCTGGCCCAGCTATAATCACCATACAGTTGCCTTGTCGTCAAGCCGTCATCGCAGCATGCTACATGTCCCAGCATCCATCGCTCTCTCTGGTTGTTTCATGAATCATGACCGCGCTCTCCATTCGTGAGGTTAGAACAGCTAGAATCACTCGCCTCGTGGGCGCCTAATAATCTATCCACATCTGTGGACTAGCCTACTAGAGGGCTGCTGGCCACGATAACTGTAACATGGCGGATGTGAAGCTGTACCGGGGAGTAAACGACTTCGTACTCGAGTAAAATTGACATGATGATGACCCTCGGTCGAGCTGCGTTTGTTCCTGTCCAATCAAGCCCACGCTTCGCCAAGCACCCCACCACGACGCCCTGCCCGCTTGCCCCTCCATTGTCACCGCCATGGCCCTGACGCTTCTCCTTGACCGACCTTGTCTGTGTTGCTTCTTTATCCATTTTCTCGTTCCCGTTGGTATAGGTAGATTATTATTTTTTTACCTCTGTACCCCGGCCGGCCGACTTACTGATTAAATTCCAATAGCTTTTTTATGAGGGTTTCTTCTTCCTTAACCAGCATCAAACAACGCTTTCCTTCACACTTTCAAAGGCTGAGGGGACCCCCCCCCCAACCAAGTTCCCTTTCAACATGGCCTCCCACGACGACGAGACCATGCCTGAGGAGACTCAGGGCTATAAGCTCTCTCAACCAAAGCAGAGCTTGGCCGAGTACCAGCAGATGGGTATGTTGTCTCTGCATTTGCTGCATTGCCCCCTTCTGTAAAACACTTCCTCCCTCTGTCGTTCTATTGCCATGTGCAGTTCCAAGCTTCCCCTAAATCATGCGGGGGTTGTCCTGTTAGCATGCAATGGAAGCTAATACATCTAAACTAGATGCCGGCGACGAATCTCTTCAGCGATACAAGCAGTCTCTCGGCCTGGGTGATGGCAAAGACATATCCGACCCCAACGACCCCCGCGTCTGCATCATCCTCGCCCTCACCATGGATTCCGCTGGACGCGATCCCGTCACCATCGATCTCTCCACCCCCGGAAGCGAGAACAGTCTCAAAGATAAGCCCTTCCGGATCAAGGAGGGCTCCAAGTTCACCATGAGCGCTCGCTTCAAAGTCCAGCACGAGATTCTCAGCGGCTTGCACTACGTTCAGGTCGTCAAGCGCAAGGGCATCCGCGTGTCCAAGGACTCTGAGATGATTGTAAGATTGAAACTCGCGTCTTTAAAAAGAAACCTAGTCCCCCCCCCCCCCCAAAAAAAAAAATGGAACAAGAAAAATTGGAACCTCTTATGCTCACTCATTTCTCCTTCCGCAGGGGAGCTACGCGCCCAACACCGATAAGCAGCCCAATTACATCAAGAAATGTAAGTCTACGGCCAAGAATCTCGCGTCCAAGACTGGACATCAAGACCCATGTATTAAAACTCCCCCGACGCAGTCCAAGAAGAGGAAGCACCTTCTGGTATGCTCGCTCGCGGCCACTACAACGCCCTTTCCAGCTTCGTCGATGATGATGGAAAGAAGCACCTCAGCTTTGAGTGGAGCTTTGACATTGCCAAGGACTGGTAACACTGGTAACCTGTATTACCGGGTTCTGTCACGAGGCAATGGCGGGGGTCGGCATCATATTTTTGTTAAGCGTAATGAGGAAGCGAAAATACCTGCAAATATGCTCCTCTAGGGGGGGGGATTTGCCTTTTATCTTTGAACGCAAATGTCACACAAATACTTCTCAACGACAAGAGAAACACGAGAAAATTTCTCAAATCCACCAGAAGATGAAGAACATGTGAATGAATCTATAGAAATGCTGGTGAAGTGCTCTTCATAAAACGTAGATATGCAACGCTATCTAGCCGTTCAAATTTTTTCAAAAAGACGATGACATCGCATGCGTGTGCAACACGGACGCTGGCAGGCAGGCAGGCACTATACATATACATTCGAGAAACTCTTGCGAAGGAGTCCCCTTACAGGAAGTAATCCGGCAACGCATTACCATCGGCAGCCTTATCGCCACCTGTTTGAATATCCTTGTGCTGGTCGTTCTCTGGCGCCGCAGCAAAGACATTGAAAAATCTTTCGCCGTTATCGCTGACCTCCAGTACACTGGCCATGTTGCCGCATCTATAGCAGTAGTTCGGAGCACTCCATACCGTGCTCAGCCTGTCGTCATAAAGCACCTGAAACCCCTCTTGACAGAGCTGATGTGCCCGCAGAATATGTGACATGTTGTTCACGGCCAAGAACTTCTTGACCACCTGTGCTCCGAAGGTATAGCCGGCGCCTCGAGGCGAGAGAGAGAATTCATCTCGTTCGGGATCCGGGTCAGACCATACAAGATCTGCCATGGGGCCTTCGTGGGGGATCTCGCGGAATCGGTCTATGATTTTTATTTGGTCTATGGAATGTATCGACGGGGATAAACCTGGGATTTTCACAAATGATGAGTTAGCCCAGTCTTTCTCTCTTCAGTATTACATTTCGGCATCAACCATGGGGAGGCAACAGGGGCAATTTGTGACTTACCACCGTGAACGCAAAATATTTGATTATCAATGACGACGCTCAACGTCAGAAAGTCAAACATGTCTGTGAAGTAATGCCAAACATTGGCGTTGCCGTATTTGCGCGAGCACTCAGTATAAAATCCATACGACTGCGTGACGCCTCGGGACTCGTGATTTCCGCGAATCAAGTGCACGCGGTTCGGGTATCGTAACTTTAAACAAACAAGCAGCGAGATGGTTTCTACACTGAACATGCCACGGTCGACGTAATCGCCTGCCCAGTGAAAAGAGTATCAGCAATTTGTAATCGTATGAAATTGCATGGGGAGCAGCGTCAAACGAGTCAGGCTCAGGCTCGGGCCCGGTTGTCGCGCTCGGGGTTTCCGGGGAATCGAGGGTCTCTCTACCTAGGAAAAGGTAATTCGTATCGGGACAATAGCCGCCTATTCTAAATATCTCGATGAGGTCGAAAAACTGGCCGTGAATATCACCCACGACAGTGACGGGAGCGCGCACGTGGACGACGTTGCTCTCGCGCATGAGCAACTCCTTCGTTTTTGCGCATACGGCTTCGATGACTGATTCTGCCAACAGTTCCTTTTTGTAGAGGCGCGAGATGCACTCATCCAAGTCTACAGATGCTACACCTCTCGTTAGGACCTTACGCCCGTCGTGACAACGTGTGGTATGAACAGAGGTTGCGAACCTGGTAAGCTCGGCATGGTTGCTTGCTTGCGCCGAACAGCAATATGCTTTTAAACGACAGAATACTGGTGTGAAAAGGAGCCCGACGACGTTTGATAGCCCAAGCTCTTTCTCAGGTCTGGTCGTTTCGATATCTACTCCGTGAAGAGGAAGTATCTAGAGGTGCACTGGCTGTGTGCACCAACATGATCGGGGTAGCCTGGAAGTTCTTGCTTGGGCAGATGGAGCCTCTGTCAGCCGTCGCAGTGGCAATGTTTATGCAGGCATTTGGATCTCGGCAGGTGATGTGAGGTCGATGAGACGCAGGCGGAGCTTTATACGGAGCTTTATACGTGGATGGGGGACGTCAGTGGGTTGCCGGACGTGTATTTGCGCAGTGTTGACGTTAATTGTTCGAGCACGGAAGTCTGAAGGCTCCCAGACGATGCGATGCCCGTTCGAAGGCTTGAGAAAACTGGTTGTACTGTACGGAGTACATGTATGTAGGTACGGAGTAGAGTGGGCTTTGACCCACTCTGGGCATCTGGGTTTGCTGGCGGTGGGAGACGAGTTGAGCTACCCTGCGCTTCGCCTGTTACCTGGCTTTCCTGCGCTTCAAGACAAGATTTGCATCGGATAGTTGCCCATTCGTGAGTCTTGTGTTTTTGGTGGAAGTCTTTCAGTCCCAACTGTTGCCTGATTACGGCTGGCGATTGCATGTGCAGGTTTCAAATGGCATGCAATTATGCAATGGCGGCGGTTAAGGTCCGGCAGTGTCGCGTTGGGGGGAAGGTGCAGGTGCTATTATTATAAGTACACCGTCACTGTAATTAATAGCACCTGGTTGGTGTGTGATTCACTGATGATGGTGCTACTGAGAACTCGTTGGCCCGTGCGCCGTCTCACGTGGTAAATGATGCTCCAGCACCTTCAGCTTCATGGCGTCTCTGAGCTAAGTTCTAACGGAACCGCGCAGTTCGTGGCCGATTCACAGCGATTCCTCCAGCTCTTCTGTTTACCAGTTTCATGTGGCTCCTCTCACGGAGTCTATCGAGGCCTGGGGGAGGGGACCCGTGAAACGTTGTTCGCCAATCTACCTGGACGGCTTTGTCAACAGCGCGACGTCGACAACTCGGTACTTTGTAATACTGGACAACTCATTTGACGCCAGTTAAGTTGAAGTTGACCAACGAGGGACAGCTTCGTAATTGTTGAATGACGTCCAGCCACGTCACTCGACGCGTGGTTATCCGAGAGGAAGAGGAAAACATTGCCGCGACGACTTGCTCATACACGATTACGTCCAAGAAGAACAAAGAAAACCGGACTCATCTTCTGAGCGATCTCCGCCTGGAAAGCCGAGCGCGAACCCAGCGACTGGGGGTGGATGTAACCCTCATACTACGCGTTTCGCCCATTGCATGCGGTTCATGGGTTTGACATGCCAAATCCAACTCCTGGCCAACTTGGCCGAACGGATGAACCCCAATGCTACAACTGTGGTCTCGGAGGTCACTGGGCAGTCGCTTGTCCAGAGCCTACCAGAGCAACTCCAGCGTAAGCACAGCTCAATCGACAAGACTGCGGCCAGAGTTGCCAAACAAGTTGCCAAACACGTCACTAACTTCTCTTCAGAGGCCTGGCCGCTTGGAGAAACTCATCCAACCCGAACACGTTTTACTCAAAGGGGCAAGGGCCCAGCTCGAGCAAACGATCAAAAGGGCCCATCATCACCAAATATGCTCCTCCCGTATCGCCATTTCCCACAGGAATAGGCCATGTGCCTCCCCCGCCGGGCCATCATGCTCACGCTCACGCTCACGCTCACGCTCTCCCTCATTCACATCCGCATGGGCATCCGCATGGGCATCCGCAACCACCGCCTCCTCCGCCTTCCTCATATCTGGGTCAGCCTCCCTCATATCACCCATACACTTCGCCGCCGCCGCCGCCGCCACCACCACCTGCATACGCTGGCAGTTTCCTCCCTACTCCCTATGGTTATCCTCATCCACACTACTCCCCCCCTCCCCCTCATGGCACATCTCCTTACGGTCCTCCTGGATATAGGGGGCCACCGCCAGTGCCACCGCCACCTCTCAACCCGCCTTCTGGGGGCCATTTCCCGTCTAACAGCATGGATGGACAGGAGCATATACAGCAGCATCATAATCATGGCTTCTCTCGCTCTCCACCGCTACCACACTCATCGCCTCACGCTAATTCAACACCATTACAGAAAAGATCAGAGTCTCGGTCCAAATCGGGTCCTACTTTGCCCCCAAAGCCGCCGGCAGGGATTGTGTCTCACCCTCTCCCGCCCAAACCTCCGAAGAGTCACGATCAAATCAACCAGCACCATGACCACAGAAACAAGCGAAAGAATGATCGCCACAACAAGGGAAGAGACAGAAGACAGTCAAATGAACAAAACCACAACCAACGGAAACCGAATCCTGGCCCTCATCGCGACAGCCAACCCCAGCGTTCGGCAGAGAACCGTCGCTCTAGCGGGTCACGGCGGGGTCAACGGCAGAACCATGGAGGCTCCAATGCAAAGAAACAGCCATCTGCTGCTGTCGCATCTGATAAACCGATGTTGGGATCAAAGGGACGAGACGGCGACAGACGGCCCTCCAGTGATCATGCAGCGCCGCCTCTTTCGCCTGTTGAACAGATTGATCGCAAGGTTGATGAGGACGAGTCACCGCCGAAACCTGTCAGCTCTTTCGTTGAAGGCAGTGAGACGTATGCCAACGAAATGAGTAATGATGGGAGGGAGAACGAGAAAGGCTCGGAGGTATCGAACACTTACGTGCATGTAGAAAATCCGGAAGATTCTGACCGGCGATCCCTATCGGACTATCATGGCAGCAGCAGCAAACACTCCGCCGACCAGAACAGCAAGAGCCACGAGCGAGAAGCAAAAAGGCCGAGATTAGATAATTCCGCCAAGGGGGGAACGGACACACCCGACGTTGAGGAGGGTGAGGAATGTCTCTGGAATACACTCGATGTGCCACGGGAGGCAGAAAGAAGGCAACAGACGGGAAGAGATCATGCTGAAGCTAGGAGAAGGGGATCTGGTGGCTCTCGAGCATCTCGGCATTCTTCACCATCCATCCAGTCATCTGACTTGAATTCGTTGGAAGCTGAACTTCTTGGTCGTCCCGCCAAACAGAAGTCTTCCGAGAAGTCCAACACACGCCATCGTGGAGAGAATCTTGACAAACGACTGATACCAAAACGACGGCGAGCGAATACGAACTCTGCTTACAGGTAAAGTGGTTTGGTGGCCTGAATTTCGTGTGTACGTATATGCTAACTTGTCGTAGCCGCCGGTGGTAACTCACATGCTCCGCGATGTAACTCTACAGTGAACATGGAGCATCGTATGAAAATGGTGCCGACTCCTTTGTACCATGGCATCTCGGCGTACTTTATTTTAACGACGACAACGACCAACTCGTGCATAACCCGGAGTTTTTTTTCCTCCCCCTTGGCACATTCCTGCTTGCGGTTCCTTTTGTACTATCCAGAGTATTTTTTTTCTCACGCTGGAGGTGTCTTACATATGTCATAGTGGAAAAATAATCAACAATCTACCATATCTTAGTTCATTCGGAAATTTGTTGAATAACCCCTTTTCATGAGCTCTTTGGTCGTACAGGGAAGAAGCCTTTCGACCTGTCCAACCACCCCACCCGCCTCCCCTCCGCTCTTTTGAATCATGCCACATTCCGCATGATCAAGGAGGGCAAGGAAGTGCCTCACACATTAGGAAGAAAAAGTCAAGAAACTTTCAATAGAATTAGGTCACTCTCGACCAGGAGATGACGGGCCTGCTTGGCCGTGGCTAACGATGAATCTGAAAAAAAGAAAAGAGAGGACGAGAAATATGACATGAAAAATCGTCATGGGAAACACCCCATACAGCCCAACAGGTCCATGACGCCCCAAAAAGAAGTATCCAATCTCACTCACGTCTGTATACCGTGTCCTCGTGATGGGCTCCGCACCTATGCTCGACCTTCCGTCCAGTCCACAACAACAAGTTTGGGCGAGAATCTCACTCGCGGTTGAATTCCATGCGCTTCTTGAGGCGGTAGGCGATGGCGCGCTTGCGAGCAGCCTGGGTCTGAGTGAAGGCAGCGGAGCCGCCAAAGGGACCGGCAGCAGCACTGTTGGCAACGCGGACAATGCAGACGTTCTCGGCACCACCTGCCTTGCCGTTGCAGGTCATGCCAGCGGGCATCTTGACCTTGAGGGGGAAGTCGGTGTTTGTTTTCAGGGAGAGGCCGCCGATGCCGAGGCCCGGAACATTCTGGGTGACTTGAGCGTTCTGGAAGGCACTGGCATCGGTACCGCCGGATGAGGGGTCAATGGAAGCGGTCAAAGGACCGGCGCCGTCCTGGTTGATCTTTGTGTGAAGCGCGGCTTGTTAGTTACGGATTACTTGCGGACCAATGGGGAGGAGTAAAGACTGAAAGACGTACCTGTCGGAAGACCATGGAGACTTCGCCATTCTCATCGGCGGTGGGAAGACCCTGCTTGGCACCCTGGCCGGAGGTATCAGCGATCATGCTCTCAGCAGGAGCATTGTTCTTGTTGCCGCCGCCGCCGCCGCCGCCTCCAAGGAGACCACCGAGAGCACCGAGACCGCCGGCCTTTTTTCTTCCCCCCAGCACCACCGGCACCGGCACCGGCACCGGCGCCGCCGCCGCCGCCGCCAAGAAGACCGCCAAAGAGTTGGCCAAGCTGTCGCTTGTACTCATCGCGTCGCTGCTGCTTCTGCTTCTCGAGTCCCGAGAGGTCGTCCTCCTGTCCAACGGAACCTGAAGCGCCGTTGTTGGAAGGCGTCTTGCCAGCACCACCGGAGCCCATGAAAGCGCTGATGACAGCGCTGGCGTCAACGGGACCGTTGCCCTGGGTTCTCCCGAGAGGACTGGCCTTGCCGCTCTTCATGTCACGGGCGCGGATGATGGCCGTGTCGGCCTGAGAGCCGCAGCCGTTGCTGGAGCAGTCACGAGGAGTGCCGTCGGCGACTTGAGAAACGAGGCGATGCATGTTAGTTTGGAAAGCGGCCCATGAAATCAAGTCGGGGGTCATCTTCTTCGAGCTAAACGTACTTGACAGACCAGGCATTATGACACCATTAGCGCCCTGGATCTTGGTGACAACGCCGTGGGCTGCAGCGGAAGCCGCCAGGGCAGCAGAGACGATGGCGTAACGCATTTTCGGTGTACTTGGGTGCTGAAAGATAGCAAGGTCCAAGACGGGGTGACGAGATGAGATGGGGGATGTGAGTTGTCTCGGAGCCACAGAGGTTTTTACTGAAAGATGGCGGCAAGGTATGCGAAAAGGAAAGTCGGGATTGATTTATTACTAGAGGCCACCGGGGCAAGGGGAAGAAAGACGAAGCAAAAGAGAGAGAGAGAAAAAAAAAAAGGAGAGAGAAGACAGCTAATGACTCGAGTGAATCGGTTCGTTCCCTGGGGAGAAGAACGGGACAAGTCGAGGTGGTTATATACTTTGCTCTCCTCACGTCGTTCCGAATCGGGCAAGCTGATTTGATTCCCGGGAGGAAGAGCGCCTCCGATATGGATCGATATCCATTGGGCGATTTAATCTTCCCTCCGGCCTCGCGCCTCGGCGGTGAAACACCACGGCCGGAAGGCGATGAGTGCGAACGGAGGGGACCGTGGGGGGGAAGGAGGATATCCGGGAACCTGTTTTGAAGTCTGGGCGAGAGCAAAGGATGGAAGGAGGCCCGAACGGGTCCCAGCAAGTCCGACTTGTTGCTGCGCGGCCGCGAATGATTCAAGTCCCCGACGTGCATGGTGAGAATCTAAATCTTGGGATCTGTCTGATCAGCCTCGTCTTCGAACATGGCCAAAACCACGCTACTCCCAAGCCCGCCTCGCCCGCCTCGCCCGCCTTGCCGAAAGTTTTGTTTCTCGCAAAACCCGTGCCAGGCCAGGCCACCCCTGAAACCCATCTCCAAACAAGCCCGTCGTTGGTTTCCTTAAAACGTATGGCGTCAGGGAATGCGCGGCCGTGTTGCCGTATTTCGCACCGCCCATCGTCAATCGCCATCGGCATCTTGCGATCCATGCCCCCGCGTCCCCTCCCCACCGTCCAGGCCCTTGCCCTTGCCGATCCATTTCGCCGGATACAACGTCCAGCCCGCCGAGAACCAGAACGCTGGGAGCGATCAATTACCCATTTCACTTCAGAAACAAGGCCATATCGCCCGCTGAAACAGGGCCCCTCCCCTCCCCCTCCCCCCCCCTCCTTGTTTTCAAAAACGGAACCCCTGCTGCCCCCTGGCCCAGGTGGGGCTGCAACCAAGAATAGCTTAGTGGGCGTCTCGAAGCAGAAGAACAGAAACTGCAACTTGGCTTGACTTGTTGGCTGCGCTTCACTACGTATATGTATCACTTCAAACTTCCGGTATGAGCGGTCGGCCAAAGAGGGGTGTGCGCGCGTATGCTAGTGGCTTTCGAAGTCGCAGGCAGCCAGGTTTTCTTCCCCAATTGGGTAGCCCATTGGGTATGCCAAGTATCGAGTAAATCAATTTTTGCGCCAGAAACAAAAAAAAGAGCATCATGAGATAAGACTTTCACTTAGGTTTGTGAGGAAAATTGCCAAGGACGAAACAGTTACTATGATAGACTACAGTCAATCTATGCGGGAGATGAATTGAGACGAGCAAAAAAAAAAAAAGGGGAAATGCTTTGGTAATAATGGCTGTCCAACAATATGCCTCCTCGTAATCATGCATCTCGAACGCTTTTGTGAAAAGGGTTACAGTAGTGGAAGAAATAATGAAATAGATGTGGAAATGCTACAACACAGGGAGCAACGAAAGAAATAGAATTGGGGGGAAAGTGGAATATATGTCATGGCCTTGTCGAGATGCAACCTCTTGCCGCCACTAGATTGCCAGAAGCAGCACCCGTGGACAGAGTGCGACCTTGTTTGACGTTGCCTTCTTCTACTACACAATGAGGTAGTCAAACCCCATGTCTTTGAGGTCTTGGAGCCAATTCACGCCCGAACCGGTGCCGGAATCTTGCATCTGCCATGTGGCTTTCAACATTTCTATGGCTGTGAAAATGTAGCCCCACGGGCATATTCTCCAAATGGCAAACATACGAGACATGGCCCACGCCCGCTTTTCAGCATCTCGTGTCTCTGCCCCTGCTATGAATGTCGGCCACGATGTTGCCTTGAAATACGGGTCTTCTTCATGAATCTGGCCAAGGTGGCTGAGTATGTCTCCAACGAGAAAGTGAGTGTCAACGGGACGAACGGCTCGAATCAATGGCAGCGCCTGGAGAATATACAAACACACTGCTGAGCGGTGTGCTGACGCTATGTGCACTCGGCTCTCGATATCTGACACATTGGGCACTTCACGGAGCCGGTCCGCCCAAGCGGGAACGTCAAAGGCGAGCGCCTGGTCAATGAGCTCGAGTGCCTGGTCTGCGGCAGACAGGCTCCAGTCAGTGCAAGGGGTCTCGTATGATAAATGGGACGCAAGTAGGATGATTTGAAGAATCTCTGGCGGACACGAGAGATAACTGTTCACCTCGACCCGCTTCATGACGGGCAGCAGCTCAAAGGCATACCGAGCAATGCGCGATGCTATCGCCCCAGTTGCAAGCGTCGATCCTAGGATGTGATATCTATGTACGTTTCAAGAGTTCGAGTCAGCCTCCTCTGCTCAGAGAGGGAATAAGAAGCTTGATCACCATAACAGGATTACGGACCAAAACGTTAAAAAAAAAAAAAAAAGGGGCAACCCACATAAAACAGTCGGCAATGACACAATCGCGCAGCATCCGGCTTGAGGCATGCCTGGCCGAATCGGGTGCCAGAAGTGCCAAAATGCTGCTTGCTCCCTCCAAATGTGCCTGCCAGCCCTTGCCATTGTTTCGGTCCAGGTCAATAAGGTCAAATTTGACAAAGAAATGCATGGCCGCCAGAGCTACCTCGCTACCCGCAGGATCCAGGGTGTCTAGTACGCCGCGAAGGTGGCCCATTGCCTTTTGCTTGGCTGTCAAAGCATCTATGAGAGCTTGTCTGGAAACAAGATCCTGTGACCGCAACTGCGATAAATAACCACCAGGATCTGTTAGACCTGTAGGAATGGCAGTTATAGGTCCAAACATGTTGTACCAGTGAACCGCAGAAGTCGCGATGAGAATCTGGAGAAGCATTGGGTGTGTGTTGGTAAGAGGAATCAGTTCTCGGAACGGATTACTGTCAGGCGAGTCTCTGGCAACCAAGTCTTTGCATACGTTGTCCGCGACTGATCGCATAAGTCGTTAGCCTCCCGCCAGACTGAACCATCAGGGAAGCAAAGATGGACAAAACGAGAAATTGTGTCATGCATGTCATCGTTGGAGCTTCTTTTTTTCTATGGTTTGTGGAACTGATTAAGAGAGACGGTGCTGTTACAGCAGTTCATGACTTGACAAGTGATGCGAAAGAATTCTGAATAGAATGAAGAAAGCCACTTACAATGCGCAAGATAGTACCTTGAATTTCTGTCAAGGTCCTGAAAGATAGGGTCTGTCAGGTTACCCAATGTTAAGATTCCGGACTTGGCGGGTCCATGGTCCGGTTGGACAGGCTCATAGCTGATCTCGTCGCCGTCTTCATCGGGTGACTTCTTGCCCGAGCCCGTGGCATCATTGCTGAAATCCGCACCCCGGAAAACGAATGGTTGTTGGTGGTCGCGTTCACTCTGTGGTGATTCCTGGGGGGGCATTGGCGGTAAAGCCCGGGGTTCATTGTGATGAATCCGAGCTTGATCTTGGCTGTCATAATGAGCCTCTTGTTCCAAGGGAATGGATACGTCTCCTGCCTGTGCTCCTCCAACCTCGTGCGGTAGTCGATACTCCACTACTTGAGGTTGGTATTGGCCCGGCTCGCTCACTCTCCGCCCAGAAACAGCGGGCGGCCTCCGGTTCCCATTAGAGTCGATGGCCTGGGTCCAGACAAAGACTTTTCCGTACCCGAGACATTCCTGCCCCGACGACGCGCATTTGTGGCATGATGGCCACGAACGGTCACAACGCAGGCGTCGGCGGCGGCAGTTGTGACATGGCTTGGTAATACTGTTGGCGGGCATCCGATGCTGCTGCCAGCGCGGCTCTCGTTGATCTAGGGAGACTCGGTTCTACTCGTCCGTCAGATTTGTAGGTTCAGATCGATCCAAACATGAAAGCCTACTCAGGGTCCTCGTCAAGGCGGGGCAATGTGATGACGTTTAAAAGAAGCGAGGCGAGGCGCGGCGCGAAGACCGTTGTGTCGATTGCGAAAAGAATCTTAACGCAGCGAGGCCGCTCTTCATTTATCGTCCACAGTCATAGCGAGAACAAGAGCGAGCAAGTTGGCGAATGAATCAGTGGGAGGAAGAGAGAGCAAGGGGGAAAAGAAGGAAAAAAACGTATGTTGGTGCTGCCGCTCAAGTGTTGAATATCACTTTGGTCGCGGTCGAAGTTTGGTGGGGAGCAGAGCGAGCAGAGACAACGGGCGAGCAAAAGGGGAAAGTGGCTTCAGCCCGTGTGAGCAACTCGACGAGTCGGGAACCCAAAGACGCGAGCGACGTGACAAAAAGCTTACGAAGGGGCGATGAGACCCGACCGACCGCTTAACCGCTGCGACAATCCCTTGGCCCACCATGATGGATGCTGGAGGCAACGTGCTACTTGCAACTCTGTTCTGTGCACCTCTGTTCAACCAGTCGACATTATGCGATTGCCTCGCCGGGTCCACGATGAAGAGAGCAACGTTGGCAGCTGGCAGCCGGCAGCCGGCAGCCGGCAGACAGACGAGGTAATAATGTTTCCAATGTTTTCATGGTCAACAAGGCTTGGTTGGACCTGCATCGTTACCAGGACCTGGGAAGATGACAACCCAAGCAACTCGTGCTATCCGTCGGCTTTGCCCAATTTGCCCAATTTGCCGCACTCGACCCTGATAGGTGCTTCAACTTGTCAACCATCCTCGTAGCGATACCCGATGGCTCCGTTGTCCCGCTGGCAAGAGTGATGCAATCAATATTATGTACATGACATGTACATATCCAGGGGGGGGGGTCGTTCTTTCCCTCTCACCATCATCTCCATCATCCCCATCATCCCCATCATCATCACCTTCATCCTGGCAGGCGGCGGAAATCTTGATTGCCAGTCCGATGACTCTCGAGTGCCACACAAACGTCAACGGGCATCTTGCAAGCTAAAATAAACAGTCGGGTCAAAAAAAAAAAAAGAACACAGGACTCGGATCACTCCGGCTATTTTCCCTACCTAATGCCCAGTCAGTCTCCGCACTCTGCGGGTCTGACCAAAGTCTAGATCTAGAACTGGGGAAATGCCATTATAAAGCGCAATCCTCTCTCAGGCGGGTTCACCGCCGATACCGAGACACCGCTGAACCCGAGAGGAAGCGATGGAGACGTGTACTCCGTAGCTACGCGTCTGTTGTTCCCTGCGGCCTTTGCAAGGTCGCTGTTAGACACTGGTGAGCATCAGCAAGGTGCTGTCAGAACTTCCTTCACGAGGGACAAGTGGGAATTGCGGCGGGCTGGTTTATCTTTCTATGATTAAATCCTTTCTCTAAGAGAATCAGCAATGTGGATGGATTGCTCGCGCGATTTTGTTTTTCGTATAAAAGAATGCACGATAGGCATTCTTGGAGTTAACAACATGTATACTTGATGGTGAAAGCTTGATAGTGATATATAACAGGATGTTCAATATAAAAAGCCCCGTTGGCTCAGTGGTAAAGCGTGTCACTAGTAATGACAAGATCACTGGTTCGATTCCAGTACGGGGCAGCTGCGACACATTCTGCATCCTGTGTTTGGGTCACACATCAACATTCTGTGAATGGTATTCTAGCCAACCTAGATTCCTCCATTTTTTTTTTTGTACATCTTCACAATCAGTTCGTTTGATATCAATGCTGAAAGTGAACGTAATCGTTCAGTGGGTCTTTCTGACAGCGCGTCAATGAAGAGGAATGCAGTAAAGATTACATTGGCTGTCTGAACATAATACCTACCCAGTCACGTTAGATAATTTATACTTCAAGACAGAATAAAAATGTTTTTTTTGATTTCATTGAAATATCTGTCGGCCTTCTTCATCAAGTCACTAGAAGTTTTTTGCTTGCTCTCTCTCCACTTTTGCCCTGCCCAGCAATGATCTTCTCTTCATCAAACCCGTCCCGTGAGTCGTTGCTGTATGCCACGAGCGTGTCATCAATCTCATCACCAACCTCCATCCATTTGTCGCTCGTTTCTGGCACAGGGGATAGTTTGCAGAGCCCCCAGTAAGTGGCCGATGCAACGATGAAGCCGCAAAAGAAGTTCAGGTTGTACAGGTAGGTTGCGCCTTTGGGCACGTCTTGACCAATGGCTCCAGCGAATCCAACTACGTTGATGAGAATGCCGGCGACGTATGCCGCGTAACCACGCCAGTTAACGCCAAAGGTGTAGTAGTATGGTCCCGTCTTCCTTGCATCATACAGCTCCTTGACATTCAGATATCCCTTCCTCACAAGGTAATAGTCTGTAGACATGACGCCGGCAATAGAGCTGAGGAAAACGCTATATGCAGACAGATACGTAGTAAAGTTGTTGGCGCTTGTCAACAAGTTATAGGGGCACATTGCCAAGCCGACAGCAGCGCAGATATACCCACCTCGGCGGATGTTGATGAACCGAGGAAAGAGGGCCGTCATATCTGTGCCTGCTGAGATTGAGTTTGCCGAGATATTGGTGCCGAGCTGGGCCAATGCAAATGCCAGCGCAATGACGAATACGCCAAATCTTTGCACTGAGCCGCCGCCGTCCATAAAGTGGCCTAGCAAATGAAGGGGGTTCCATATTGGCTCATTGTAGATGACATTCGAAGACGACGATACGAATATGCCAATAATGGATGTTAATGCAAATCCAATGGGGATCGCAATGAGCTGAGACCAGATGGCGTCTCTGGGTTTCCGAGCAAATCTCGTAAAGTCGCAGTCATTGATGATGAGTGTGGCGAAATTGGCAATGGATGACATGATGCCTTTGACCATCTGCCAAGCCAAGTCACTGCCACGGACATCGTTTGACTTCTTGATGATTGGCCCAACGCCTCCGGCGCGGACGACGGCCCAGATCAGAAATGCTATACCGGCTGGAGGGACAAAGTACGCCTTGACTGTGAAAAGATGACGAATCTTGTGGACTGGGAACCAGATCGCAGGC
Organism: Epichloe sp. AL9924; assembly: GCA_000729825.1. Lineage (NCBI taxonomy): Eukaryota > Fungi > Ascomycota > Sordariomycetes > Hypocreales > Clavicipitaceae > Epichloe > Epichloe sp. AL9924. The sequence goes on along the minus strand of JFGW01000189.1, from coordinate 7,639 downwards.
AAAGAGCAGAGCCAGAAGATGAAAAAGGATACAAAGTCGGGTGTGCTGCTGACTTTAGCGTCAAAAGGTCCTGGCATAGCCGCCCGGTCCCAAGATTTCCAAATGGATCGAATCATCAAATATACACAGTTTCCGCCAATGTAGGCTTGAACGCCGTACCAGACGCAGGCTGAAGTTCAAGTTTCGGCGTTATTAGTTTCAAGTTCAAGGGATAGGGAAAGGAGGCTTTGAGTTGGGATGTCTGTCCTGTACGCACCCATGGCTGCCCTGTTCAGAATAGGCCACAGAGAACCCCATATGCCGAATGAAGCACGGTTCGCGACGGGAAATCCAATATGGTAGACGGCCCCAACACGACCGTTCATGACGATGAAGCATGCCGCGATGGAGTAGCCAATCCAAACACAGATCCAAGCCTGCCACCATGAAAGTCCTCCAATGATCATGGAAGATGAAATCATCCAGGTGTTGATGTTGTAAGAATCTGCGATCCAAAAGCCAACAAAATTCCAGGCGCCCCATTGTCGGCGTTGTGGCTCAACTGGTTTCAAATCATGGTTCGTGAGCTGCCAATTTGCGATGAGTACGTACGCATGTTAGAAGGCGCCGGAGCTACGACCACACAGGCGGCATACCATGAGTTGGGTCGGCGTCAGTCCCTCCTCAGACTCAACGGCGAGTCTGTCTGCCAGGTTCTTTGCCCCTTGCGCAATCGGCATTGTGTGTGCAGTGTGGACACGGGAATCGGTCGGCGTGATTGATGGTTCAAGAACAGCCCTCCAGAATGCAATCTTGAAAGGGTTGGGAAACATGGGGTTTAAATCATCAAACGATTCCAACCGCAAGAGCCAATGCCGGTTTGGCAAGCCAACGGCAAGCCAACGCCGGGAACTTTGCTGCTTTCTTATCGGCATGGCGAAGTCTAGTTGGATTTAGCCTATCTTGGCCAAGCACTATCTGATCTGGAGTCTGGTCTGTCTGGGTCGGAACATGGCATGGTGGGAGGTGTGTGTTGTTATCTTTGCTTATCCTGATAGCGAATATTCAAATCGACTCGTCGTGGCTTTTCACTTTTCATCCCAAGTTTCCGTCCTTCTCTCCTTCTCATCATGTTCCTCTGCCCAGTCTGCCCCACGAACCCCTCTTCTAGTGGGCCCCTGCCACCCCTGCCGAATGAGCATTGAGCACTGAGCTTTGGCGGCCAAGACGCGGGTTTGCCCCGCGCCAAAACAAGTGCATTCAATATTTTGGCTCTGCAAAATGTCGCCGACCGACATCACCGCCTCGTGGGGAGAAAGGGAAACAAAAATTGGTACATTGCCTCCTCTTGTGCAGAAACGCCCTCTATTGCTTGCCTCGACGATAGCCTGCTACGAGGACAGTCTGGTACGGCATCTTCATAAAACCTATCTCTTCAGGCCCCTTTGAATCGACAAGAACCCCCCCCCTTCCTCTTCCAAATTCCGACTTGCATCGAGTACGTCAAGTTTTTGAACGGGCTGCTACACCCTCCGCCAACAAAACGCGTCCAAGATGGAGGAACAGCTCGTGCAGCTTCTCGCCAACACACAGCTGCCTGACCAGGGCCCCCGACAGCAGGCCGAGATCGAGCTTAAGCGCGCGCGAACGAGCCCTGCATATCCTGTGTCTCTGGCAAAGATTGCTTCTCACACCTCGGTCGGCACTGGGATCCGCCAGTCTGCTTTGGCTTCATTGAGGCAATTCATCGAAAACAACTGGGCTGTGGGAGACCAGGACGATGAGCCCATCATCCCCATCGCCGACGACACAAGGGCACTTTTGAGACAATCCCTGCTCGACCTGGCTTTAAGCCAAGAAGAAGACCGCAAGGTCAAAATTGCCGCCAGGTAAAACATCCGCTCCAGCGTCCGAGATGTTGTCTTCGGCCAAGAAAAAGAAAAAAAATAACCGGAGAGCCTCAGTGCAGATGCTAACAGTGTTGTGCTTGTAGTTACGCCGTCGGCAAGATTGCCATTCACGATTTCCCCGAACAATGGCCCAACTTACTGCCCACCATCCTCAGCATCATACCCTCGGGCACCGATGCCCAGCTTCACGGTGCTCTTAGAGTCTTGGGTGATTTGGTAGAAGAGAGCCTTAGCGAAGATCAGTTCTTCTCCATGGCTAGGGATATTGCCAAAACCTTGACCGAAGTCGCCCTAAACGAGAGCCGCAAGCCCATGCTCCGAGCCATGGCCATTTCTGTCTTCCGATGTTGCTTCGATTTGATGAACATGGTCAAGGATGACCACGCTGCAGAGGTCAAGGCTTTTGCCGAGGAGTTACTGGTTCAATGGAATCCTTTCTTTACCAGTATCCTGAAGGGCCGTCTGCCAGAGGCCGACTTGAGCACTGGTAGCCAGCCAGACAGTTGGAGCCACATGATTGCTCTCAAGTTTCAGGTTGTCAAAACCTTGATGCGTATTCGCAAGGTCTTCCCTAACCTCTTGCTCCCCCAGAGCACTATCTTCTTCAGCGCTGTATGGGAAGAGTTAAATATCCTACAAGCTTCATACGAGGACCTGTACATCAATATCAACGCTCAAGGTCGCTTAGAGGACTCGGATAACCTCCCGTATACTCTGGACTTCCTCGTACTGGAGGAGCTCGACTTTCTTAACCAGTGCTTCAGGTCCCCGCCAGTAAAGGCCGAGCTGGATGGTCATTTGCAGGCCCATGCATCTGCTCAAGACGTTCCTTGGATGGTGGAAATAATGCGAATGCTCGTCAGTTATGCCCGCGTCACCCTGGAAGAGGAGGAGCTCTGGGACATCGACTGCTCTTTATACCTGGCAGAAGAAACGTCGGTTACTGCCAACTACACCGCCAGAACCGCCGCAGGAGACTTGTTGATCAAACTGGGGGAGTGGTTCAACGAAAAGGCTGTCGATGGCCTCTTCGGCTTCACAAAGACACTCTTCCCTGGACCGGACCCTGGTAATGGGTCAATTTGGCGAAGCCAAGAGTCAGCCCTGTTCCTTTTCACTATGCTGCTCAGCGACTTTCAGGACTTGAACAAGACGATACCCGATGCCGTGGCCAGCGCCTACCTTGAGCTTGTCGACTTCGCCATCAACCAGCCTGATGAGGCCCTTCTCCGTGCCCGTGGCTATATTGTGGCTGGCATCATCGGTCGCGCTTTTCAAACGCCTCCCGCTTTGCTGGACCGCATGATACACGCAATCACCAGCGAGAAATTTGAAGTAGTTCAAGTCGCCTGTATCAAGGCCATTGAGGGGTTGATCAACTCTGGCCGCGTGAGCTCTGATCGACAGGTTCTCATCATTACAGCCGTCCAGTCTTATATGAACGGCAAGGATCCCGCTGAAATGGAGGAGGCGGATGAACTTCTCGTCGTTCTCGCCGAGACATTGCGTGCAGCTATCGGCTTGGATACCAAGATTGCCCTCCGCGATGATATAAAATCTACCGACTCCCTGTTCATGCTTGCCAAGCTGGGTGCCAGCAATTTCCAGGTCACCATGCTTGTGCAGGAGGCTTTTGAGGAGATTGTTGGCAGTCTCTCTGATAGAGATTCGTTCAATACACTTTGTGGTCGGACGTTGCCAACACTGACCGGGGCCTTTGACGTGGCTAACGTGACGGAAGACGACCCTCTTGTCACTATTGCGACCGAGTTGCTAGTCGTCCTTGCCGAGCACGGATCTGAGCCCCTCCCAGAAGGATTTGTTGCCGCTGTGTTTCCCAAGCTGAACCGACTTCTGATGGAGTCTAACGAAGGGGAGGTTCTCCGGCCCGGCTCTGAGGCTGTCAAGTGGATCCTCTCCCACGATCACCAACAAGTTTTCAACTGGCAAGACGCCAATGGTCGTTCTGGTCTTGAGGTCTGCTTGCACATAATTGACCGCTTACTTGGCCCCTTGATCGAGGATAACTCTGCATCCGAAGTTGGCGGGCTGGCCGCAGAGCTAGTTGAGAAAGCTGGCCAGGAACGTCTTGGCCCCTTTCTGCCACAGCTTCTCCAGGCGGTGGCAAACCGACTCGCGTCTGCGCAAGCTGCTGCTTTCATTCAGTCACTGATCTTGGTTTTTGCCCGGCTTTCTCTTAACGGAGCGCAGGATGTTGTTGAGTTTTTGAGCCAGATCCAGATCAACGGCGAAAGTGGCTTGCAGGTTGTCCTTTCCAAGTGGTTGGAGAACTCGGTCAGCTTCGCAGGGTATGATGAGATCAGGCAAAAGTAAGTCGACGTACATTGCAAATGCTGTTTCCCTGCCCGGGCTAATCTGTTTCTTCTTGTACCATGATAGTGTCATTGCACTGTCCAAGCTCTACGGGCTGAACGATCCTCGTTTGGCTCAAATCAACGTGAAGGGTGATTTGATTGTTGGCGCCGACGATGGCAGAATTAAGACACGCTCGCGAGCGAAGCAAAGTACGTCCCACATTGCCCTTTCAACACTTGTCATATCAACGCAATGTCATGTTGCCTTGGCTAACACTCATTGATGAAATCAAGATCCCGATCAATACACGATTATCCCCGCGCCACTCAAAATCATCAAAGTTCTTGTTGAAGAACTTGCCTCCGCTTCAGGCGCAGGCGCAGCGGCCAGTGCAGCCGCTGCCATGGCCGCAGCAGCCGACTTTGATGGAGAAAATGAAGAGGATGGATGGGAGGACGACGATGACACTCTCGACCTAAGCCTAGCTGCTACCAAGGCCGATCTGATGTCCTTCATGGAAGGTGGTCCGTCACGACGTGCCGACGACGAGACTCACTCTTACCTGACCGAGTTCTTTGTTCAGTGCGGGCGTGAGAATGCAGCTAACTTTCAGGATTGGTACAGCATGCTTTCCGAGGACGAGAAGGCAAGACTCAACCAAGTTGCCGACTCTGCCGGCCGGTAAATTGTCCAGATACAAAAATGCAACAATTAAGTACATATCGGCGGTCTGTCCTATGAAACTGAGCTTGCTTGTTTTCTGTGCGGTCCACGGTGCATTGATATAGTCAGCAATTCCGGAGCTGATGCTGAGCTGGTTTTGCTGGGCTACAGGGATCTGCTCGGAGGAAATAATACAACACGCGACATACATTCACTCTTGCGGAGGGAGCAGAAGAAGAATTCGGTTAAAATAGAGTGCAAAATACACAAGCCTTCTCCCTACAGTCTGCCATGTAATGCTGCCCTTTTTTTTTGTCGTTTTCCGTTGGACGTGCATCCGAGAAACGAGCTGTTTTGGCAAAACAAGTAAGGCCAACCAATAAACAACGTGACAACAACAATGCGTAACGTAACGTAACATGGTCTCATGTCTGATTGTGACTCTTCTCATCTCGGTCATCAATGTTTCGTGATCTTACACTCCCTCTTTGGTCCCGTCTTTTCAAATCAAAGATATTCCCCCATGCTCGTTTTCAAAACGTACTCTGCAAGTCAGATGATGTGTCCCCCGCCAAAGCCTCCCCCGCCTGATTCGCCAAACGGTCCTCCCCTCCCATTTCCAGGGCCAGGGAACCTAGGACGCCCACCAGGACCAAGAGGGTCCCATCGTGCTCCAGGGGGGGCTTGAGGATCATAACCCTCGCCGGCATTACCACGGCCGCCCTGTCCTGTAAAAAGCGGGTCATCAAATGTTGGATGCATCCCTGACGATCCTCCAGGACGAGGTAAGCCGCCTCCGATGAATGACCCTCGTAGAGGATCGTGGGGTCCTAGACCTGGTGGGTTCAAGTCATCGTGGCCAATGTCAAACGGGTGGTGGCCACCACCGGACATGAAGGGTCCTCCTCTCCGAAGTGGGCGGTTGATTTCATACTCGTCCTCGAAACCGGGAGGGGGAAAATCACCCAACGGAGCCCCTGGACGGGGACGAGCCATATCTGGAAGGGGGGTTGGATGAGGATATGGCATATTCGGGCGAGATTCTCCTGGCAATGGGCGATCCCGACCCTGTGCTTCTTGGCCCCGCCGTTCTGACCGAGCAGTCTCTTCGGCCTCGGCTGTCTCCTCGTAGCCGTTGATTTGGAGTTTGGGAATCAGTTTCTGGACGATTTTGACTTTGAGGTCATTCAAGATACCTGCGTAGACAAACGATCAATATGCAACTTCTGGGTCCAGAATCGTGAAAAGAGGGGGGGAAACGGCGTGGACTAACTAGTGACGGCTTCTTCCGACACAAATGCTTTCGACAACTTCTCCACCAAATCACTACGGTCTTCCCGCCCGTCGTCCATTGAGATGCGAATAGGGAGAGCGTTTGAATGAACGACATCTCGGACGGTGCGCTCGAAACGGTGAATGTTCTCATCTCCGATGGCTAGGCCTCTAATTTCAACTTTACTTCCCATGCGGTCTACGCGGATGAGAAACTGCATGGACGACTGCTTGTGCTTGTAAACGAAACTGAGGGTGCCGAAGCCGGCATTCCATCCGGCAGGGAGCCGAGGCGTGATTCTCTCGCATTCGGCTGTGTTTTGATAGCACACGGACGTTAGCTTGGGGGGCGGGAGCGACGGACCAAAGTGGCAAGGGGACGAATGACATACGAATGGGTTTGTCTTGTTCGAAGCCGCAGAGCCGAAATGACAGGGCTGCGAGGTATGAATGGACGAGCAGCGCAATGACTTCGTAGGAGCTGGCTAGGTCGGAACTATCGTCGCCCTGCTGGTGGGTGGGCAGGGCATCAGCCATGCCTTGCAGTACGGCGGGCGTGCTCAGCGGCGAGGTCATGGCGAGGGAGTGAGCAAGTAAAGAAGGTCTTGTCAAGGAAATGCCGATGCCGATGCTGATGCCGACGTCGATGCCGATGTCGATGCCGATGGAATGGTCAGCGTGTTTTTTTCAGACGTCGACGGGGTGAAGGTTGCAAGTTGCAACGACACACATGCGTCACATGCGTCAACTTGTCAACTTGTCAACTGGCAAGAATCAAGGTGGGGCCTGCGTACTTGCGCCTGCTTCAGCGACGGCGAGCCGTCATTGCCCGGCTGCTTTCAAAGCCTGGAGTCACCCCACTAACCCCACCTTTCAGCCCTAAAGGTGGAGCCCCGGGCACTCGTGTTTCTCATAGATTATTTTTCGGCTCAAATAAAACCAGTTGATTTGTACCATGTGGGCTCCAATGACTTGGTTGAAATGGCAGATCATTAGTTGTATTAATAAAATTATATATCTTTTGAGCTTCTCCGACATGCTCCATTACGTCTATTATCTCCTTCACCTCGCCTTCCTCACGTCCTCGTCCTGAACTGCCTCCAGAGCCACTGCCAGATCCATTGCCAGAGTTACCTCCGGAGCCTGAGCCCGAGCCGCTATTAAAATCGTCGCCTCATCCCCCCAATCCTCCTACCAAACCACTCCCTAAGCCACCGCCAGAGCCTGAGCCTGAGCCTCCGCTAGAGCCGCCCCCAGAGCCTCCATTGCTTCCGCCTCCTGAGCCTGAGCCTGAGTTTGAACCTGAAGCTCCGTTGCTCCCGCCTCCTGAGCCTGAGCCTGAGCCTGAGCCTGAGCCACCTCCAGAGCCGGAGCCGGAGCCCCCGTTGGAACCACCTCCAGAGCCTGAGCCTGAGCCACCTCCAGAGCCTGAGCCTGAGCCGTTGGAACCGCCTCCAGAGCCGGAGCCGGAGCCCCCGTTGGAACCACCTCCAGAGCCT
>JFGW01000188.1:0-58253 GCA_000729825.1 Epichloe sp. AL9924 | reverse complement strand
CACACAAATGAATTTTGCGGAAAATCAAAAGTGGCCCTTAAGACCCTTTTGGCAGCCCGGATCCACCGATATGGTCGGTGGGTATATGAGAGGAAGAAGATCTTTTCAATCTAGCTAGATAGCTAGGCCTCTCAATCCAACAGCCGCATTGCCCGTACAACGTCACTAAAATCAATTCTATTGGTATATAAGATATCGTAAAAGTCATCTAGATTGAATTTTATTAGTTGATAACTGCCACAACCTTCCGTTGCGTTGCGTTGAATATTCAACGTGGTGGTTCTATTGGTCCCCGACCGTAGAGCTACACCTGTACAGCTGTTGCCAGCCGGCAACTAGCTCCCTACATTTCAATATCCTTAAGGGTAAGTTTACCTAGTAGTGGCTTATACTCTTCACGCTAGTGGCATTAGCCTAAGGCTATAGCTTTAGGGATACCTAGCTCCTATACATATAGGTAGTCTAACCTATTCTTGCCTATAGAGTAAGCGCTTACTATACCTTAACTAAGAAGGGAGGAAACCTAAGAGAAATAGTTAGAAGCTTTATAGCAGACTAATTAACCTACCTCTAGACTATAGCTAGAGTATTTAGAGCTATCCCTATCCCCTAACTAGAGGTTAAGACTTATATCCCCCCCTAGATCTTTACTTAAATAAGATAAAATAGAAGTTTAAAGAAAGGATTATTAATAGTGGAATTATAAGTAAGATAAGAGCTATAGCTAACTTAGTATAAATAGTATTATAGTGTAGAAGGAGACCTGCCCTTATGGATAATAAACTAGATATATAATTATATAAAGAGTGGAAAAGATAATAGGAAGACTAGTATAATAATAAATAACTAAGATAGCATAGGCATAGGAGAGAACTAACTAAGGATTACCTGCCTATATATAACCTAAAAGATATCTAGAAATTCTATATAGGACTAGATAAATATATCTCTTTTATAATAGTATAATTATATATAGGGAAGATTAGCCTTAATAAGTTTCTCTTCTAAAGACATTTCCCTAGGGTAGTTTTACCCCTATATAGCTATAGCTATGTAGTTAAAGACTAATATTATATAATAGTTAACTATAGTAATTATAACCACAGACGCTTGCAATTACGCTAGCTCACAGATATATAGGAAGTGAGGCTAGCCCTAAATAATCCCCTAAAGGCAAGATTTATAGCTAAATAGTTCCTAGGCACAAGATAGCTCTAATACTATATATTAGCATAAGACCTAGCCTTTAGCTAATATAAATAATAGGAGGATCTAGGCTGCTTCTAAAGCACTTACACTACCTAATAAATAAGCATAGAGAATAATATAGGAGAAGCACTAGATTAAGCAGTATAGTAATAAAGGCAAGCTAAACACAAACCTAAGACACGGAATTATATTAAAAGAGAATACTATATATTTAGAACTATTATTAGATTAATTTTAACTAAAGAAAACTATAGGTATTATTTTTGCCCTAGCCTACCTCTACCCCTTTGCTAAACTACTTCCTAACTACTACCCTATTCCTCCTTAGGGACTAGGATAGCTTCCTTAATAATCTTAGCCTTACCCTTAGTAAGTAAGGTAATAAGTAAGAGATAGTTTACCTCTATAGCTTATATATCTAACCGCTAAAACTAATAAATAATCTTAGAATAATAATCTTTAGTAAATCTAGACCTAGACTAGTCTAGGCTTACTATAGTAGCACTTTGCTTTTTCTTATTATAATTCTTAGTATAAAGCTTCTTAACCTAGTTAATATAGTTTACTAGGACTTAAATAAAAAGATATTAGCCCTAGACTAGAGCTACTACTACACCACTATAGAACTACTTATATTACCCCTAGTAACTATACTAGCCTAAGTCTTAACTAGCTAATAGTACTTAGTTTACTAGCTAGTAATATTTAGCTATAGGTAAATTAGCACTAGACTAAGCCTAGAGTAAGGGTAATTACTATTATTACCTTAGAACACTTACTATTCTAAACCTAGTAGTTAAAACATATATTAGTAGCCATGCCTTTATATTCTAATTAGCCTTACTCTTAGACTAGAACTAACCTAACTTACTAGTAATATTATAGCACTAATACCCTAGGTAGTTAACTAAGTAAGACTTATAAGAAACACATTAGATATTTTGTAGCTTACTTAACTATCTTAGATTAGGCCCAGAATAGGAGTTCTACTAATCGGAGCTGTATGGAAAAACCGTTAACGCTATTGTTGAATTCAAAAGAGTGGACCGATCCATCTGCACCTAGGATTACAAAGCCTTATGTATTTTTTAACACCCCCCCTGGAATTGCACATCCAGGTGCCCTATAGAGGTCTTAGGCTTATACTAGCAATTGAATTTTTTAGTTATTTCGGCAGGGTTCGAACTCGTAACCTTGCCTCGCAGAGCAGTGCTCCACTGTGGTAGGCGAAACGCTGCAGTGGGCCTAACCACTGCGCTACCGGGCTCATAACCTGTTGAATTCAAAAGAGTGGACCGATCCATCTGCACCTAGGATTACAAAGCCTTATGTATTTTTTAACAGCTATGACTAGCCGTTTTCGGATAGAAAGGTTACTTGCCACACACCCACACGTAAATCACACCTATTATTATAGCACATTACCTCCGCACTTATAATAAAGTCTATTATATTTATTAATTTAATTATAGCTACGGCTAATTTGCTTAAAAACGCGATATCTAGTGTTTTTATTAAATATGCACATATTGATTAGTCTAACTAATTATCTAGCCTCTAACTAGCATTATAACTTCCCTTATTAGCTAGCGATATAGGTTGCCCTTCTATAGCTTGTCTTGCTAATAATTACGTTACCCTAGTAGTTATATAGCCTCTTAAACCTCCTTAAGATTAACCGCGGCCTCTGCCCTTGCCGCGCGTCCCTTATAATAACCCTTATAATAACCCTTATAATAACCCTTATAATAACCCTTATAATAACCCTTATAATGCGCATTCTACTACCTCTGCTTACGTTACTATACGTTATATATTATAATTTAGCTAACAGGGGCCATAGGTAGCTAGAAGCTATGGTCTTTGTAGTATAAGAACCTAAAAAGAGCCCTATAAGGTGCCCTAATTCCCTATAATTATAGTAGTCTTATTATATTTATTATAAGGCTCTTATTACTAGCTAATGCAAATAGGGTTAAGGATTTAAAGCATTAGATTATATAAATCCTGTTAATTAATATAAGCTTAACGTAAAGTGTGTATCCCTTATTATCTTAATTACTAATATACTAGAGGCCTTTGTAGCCACTAGTAAGGATATATAGCTTCCTTTATAAGATCTTAACTATAGTTATAAAGGTTAATAAGTATATAAGTATATAGGAGGGCAAATTACTATTAGAATTAACAGGGCAAATCGCATAATAATAGCTGAATTTAGCTAGCCTATAAGGCATAAGCTTAATAATATTGCTAATTTATTAATTTAATAGCCTTAGAGGATATTTATAAGGGAAGTTCACTAAGCTAATCCCTTCTAATATATTGCTTCTAAAGCCTTATATTATTAATTACAATATGTTCTTTATATTTTTAAAGGATTAATTAGAGTATTTATTTTATTATAAGGAAAAGGTAAAAGAGATTACCTGTGCCTATAATTAAGTAAGACTTTAAGTTCTTATAAGCTAATTTACTAGGACTATTAGTATGCTAGCTAGAATTATAATAAAATCTTATAAAATAGAATGCCTATTACTTGCGCTAAGGGAACCACTAGTCCTTAATGTATTAAAGAATATTATTTTACTGTGGATTATATATACGCTTTATATCGTTCTAAATACTCTAGAAGGTTATAAGCTAGTTAGCGTACATTAGCTTTGTAAATGCCTTTATAAGCCCTATAGGGCTATTATTAAAGGCGTTCTATAAGGCATTATTTATAACCTTTATGGCACTTTCTTTAAGGCCCTTCTAGTTATAAAGAATTTAGGCCTAAACGCAAGCAATAAGGTGCTAAATATAGAGCTACTATTATGTTATTAGAGAAATAGTCTTTAGGGCGTTTTTTAGGGCTTTTCCTATATCTATAAGGATAATAGAAGGGGCCTTAATATAGTGCTTTTCATACACTGCGTTAAATATTATAAGAAGCCACTTATAGCTTTACTCTATCTCTAATAATAGTAATCTAAAGCTAATGTTTATAATTGTGTTATAAGCTATAATAGTAGTAATTACTATTATGTAAAGCCTAAAGCGGTTAGTCTTATATATGTTGTTAATTCTAATAACATGAGGGAAATGCTTCTATTTATTAAGGCATTCTTATATAGTCTAAAAGGTAGCTTATAGTCTATTATTATTATTAATATTAAGCCTATAAGGGTAGCCCTTATCTTATAAGGCCTTTACAAAGCGTTATGTGCCTAAGTGTAGCCCTAGGGCTTCTTAACACACTAATTAACGCTTATTAGAGATATCCTTTGCGGTAATTAGTATATCTAGGTACTTAAGGCGTAATAATTTAGTGGCCTTATAAGCCTAAACGCCCTATAGTAGCGTTATCTTATAAATTAAAGCCTTATATGCTGCTATATAGTGGTAATAAATAGGATAAGCTATAGGGTCTAGGGAATGCCTATAATTGTGATAATGCTATCTAGGGATTATAGCGTATAACTAAGTATTATTTATCCACTAGTTATAGCTTACGTACACTTAAAATAGGTAATTAGTAAGGTAAGTAGCTAGCTAATAAATCCCTAGAGATTTAGAAGGCCACTAGTAGCTATAGTTATAATAGAGTAAGATATATATTACTATATATGCCCTATTAACTTTATAATAATTACTACTAGATTTCTTAATAAAGGCTATACTATTTATATAGCCTTATTACTATAGAAAGGTATAGAGCTTATAAAACGTGCTAAACTACAGAGAGGCGGGTAGTTTAGGGATATTATTGCCTTTATAGTGTTAATTAAGCTCTACGCTATAAGGCATAACTATATTATTATAAAAATAGGTTTTATAAATAAACTAAGGTATTATAAAGATAGGAAATATAGATTTAAAGCTAATATTAATAAGAATTATTATGTTATTAATAAATTTATTAACTATAATTAATATTCAAGAAGGAAGCAATTTACGGATAGGCAGACTGCCTAGTGTAGCTATGTGTAGCCTTGTAATATTACGTGATATTTTTTTTGCCATAGCGCCCTATATAAATTAGGTGCGAGGGCGTGGGATGTGGGATGTGGCCGCATTACAATTATGGGTACGGATCATTGAGGATTTTCCGTACAGCTCCGATTAGCAGAACTCCTAGAATAGGTATAAAATAAGGGCAGAAGTAACTTACCTTTAATTTCTTTACCTTAGCTTACTCTAATTACTTTAGAGTTAAGGACTTCCTTAGATTTTATTCTAAAGTTATAGTTTCCTAGGTAAATTAAAGCTAGAATAGTACTAATAATAAAATACTTATAGGACTTAGTGCTATCTTACTAGAATTATTTATTTTCTATACTAAATATTAGTATTTAAACTAACACTAGACTAGAAAAGCCTTAAATAGCTCTAAGAAGGAGAAGGAAGGAAAAGAACCTATAGGAAGTTTAATAAAGGAAGAGAAAAGAGATTAAAACCCTATAAGGGGAAGAGCTCTCTCTTATACTTATAAGGGGGGGGGGGGTTAATCTAAAATATTACTTAAAAAATAAAGTATAAGATATTTAATTAAATAAATAGCGTGTAAATAAACTAGGTATAGTGCTAACTAAGCACTAAACCTAAACTACTTACTCTCTATTATATATAAATAAAACTAGGTGCTTAGACTTTATAAAACACCTAGACTAGTTTAGGGTTAAAGTTAGCTAAAAAGTAAGGCCCTAAAGGAGTTAGTATAAAAGTAAATAAGAAGTAAATTACTATTATAAATTAGAATTTACTACACTATAGGATAAAGTAAAAAGACATAGAATAGGCATAAAGTAAGACTAGATTAGTGTTAATAGGAGCTAGAAATACTTATTATTACATGCTTTTTATTTTTCCTTTCTATTTTCTATAGGATAAGGCTAGCGTAAGCTAGCGCTAAACACCTATAACTAGTTATATCTAACGTAGCGCAGGCTTGTAAGAGGGCTAGCGCTAACCTAAACACAGATATAAGGGGGTTTTTCTTCCTAATTTAGGGTTTTCCCTCTTAACGAAGCAGTAGGAGTACTAGGACTAGCTATATAACTTAGCTATCTAGCGTAAATAATATATATATCTCTCCTTCTAAAAGATAAAAAATAGCTATTTCTTTTACCTCTAGGAGCTACTAAGGATATCTCTATTTATATATAATAAGCATAGTCTTATTATCCTATATTAGTATATTAGTAAGATTATTAACTTCAACCTTTATAATATTTATATTAATAAGGAAAAAGAGAAAAGGTAAAAGTAGTATTAAGAATATAAAAGTTAATTTAGCTAAGCTTTATTAGCATATAGATAACGCTATATATAATTAATAATCTAGCACTAAAGTTAATAACTTCAAGGTTATAGGGCTTAATCTTTAATAAAGGTATTAATCTTAATAAGGCTTTAGCTTATACTAGGCTAGTAGTTAACTATCCTAAAGCACTTATATTTAGCATTATTTCTCTAAAGACCTCTTTAGAATAGTGTCCTTTAGATATATAATAGATTTAGTAGTCCTTATTAGAAGCCTCTTTAAGGTATAGTTTTTATTTAAGTAAGGCATATTAATATTATCTATTATTAGTAATCCTAAATAGAAGAATTAAGTAATACTAAGATATGCCTTTAATAGTAGTTTCTCTTTAATATTATTATTATTATTATCTTAGGCCTAGGTATAAGTCTTAAGTTAAGACTCCTATTCTTTTACTTTCTTTATCTTAGTGTTATTATTACCTTTAAATATAGTAAGGAATACTTAGAACTTCCTTTCTAAAGAAAGTAAGTAATAATTCTTACTAGCTTATTACCTCTCTTTTTTTTTCTAATACTTAGTATTTGTATAGTTTAATAACTAGTAGCTATTCTTACTATAGATAAAGTATTACTTAGGTTACTTAAAGTTACTATAATAACCTTCTTTTCCTTAGTCTCTCTAATTCTATTAGCTATATTAGTAATCTATAAATATTACCTCTAATAGGTCTTTATCTTAATACTAGTAATAATAAGTACTCCTTATATTACTTTCTATAATTATAATTAACTTATAGAGATCCCTAGTAAGGTTCTTAAAGCCTAGGGTATATATATACTTTACTATCTAATATTCTAGAATACTAGAGACTATATTTAAGGTTTACTTATAAAGCTTTATATTTACTATATTAGAAAGGTATAGTTCTCTATAAACTTTCTTTAAAGTAATTAATAGGATTTTAAGGCACTTAAGCTTACTTTTTTTAGGGTTTTAAGTAATAACATTCTTAAGGGTTATATTACTTTATTTATATTAGTAAAACTATTAGTTACTTTTAGTCTTAAAGTAGTAATAAATATTAGTAATTATCCCTTTATAAGAAAGGCCCTTACTAGATAGATAGTTAAGGAAATATTATTTAGTATTTCCTATTAGTATAATAAGGAAAGCTTTACTAAAGTAAGATCTAAGGAGGTTAATTTAATTATATTTACTCTTAAAGAGTGTAATCTTAGGTAAGAGGAAATTATATAGCTTCTTACTATAATAGTTACTATTTTTATATATCTTTATAAGCTTAGAGATTTTCTTTATAATTTACTTATTTAAAGGAGGGTAATAATAGGTAAGTTACTAAGATTAAGTATATTAATTATCCTTAAAGTCTTAGAGTAATTAAGATTATTATAAGGGTTCTTATAGGGATTATAAATACTATTCCTATTAGTATTAAGAAGTAATAGAATAAATAGGGTAAATCTTTAAGGCAGTAACCTCTAGGGGTTATATTTAAGGTAGCTTAGAAGATTATAACCTCTCTTTTAGCTATAGTGTCTTTACTTCTTCTTAAAGCACTTATTCTAATATAGTAGTAATTAGAATACTAGGGCCTTAAGTAATATAAATACTATTATCTTATAGAGAGCTTTATAATTCCCTTATAAGGTTATTATAAGCTCTTCTAAATATCTCCTTTAACTATCCCTTAAAGTCTTCTTTAAAGTTCTCCTAAAGGTCCTTATCTCTTTAATATTAGTGCTTACTAGTATAAATAAACCTAGTAATTTAATTACTTAGTTTATACTATATAGTAATCTTTAGATTTAGCTAGGTAAGTTTTTTTTACTTTATTATAAGTACTAGAGAGTATAGTTATAGTCTTCTTAGTAGTATATTCTTTAATAGTCTCTTAGGGAATAATTTAAAAGGTATTTAAGGTATCTTACTCTTATAGGAAAGGGCTTAAGGGGTTTATTTTAAAGATATACTACTATCTAATTCTATTCTAGGGAATAAATAGAAAAATAAAAGGAAATAAATAAAAGAATGTTATTAATATAATTATAATAAAATAAATAGCTATATAATAATAGCGTAGTTTCTAGGCTCTTTAAGAGGAAAAACAGAAGGAATATAGGAAATATAGGATTATTATAGTAAATACAATAAGCATAATAAATAGGAAAAAACAGGATAAATAGGACTAATGGAATAATAGGATTAATAGGATAAGCAAAATAAACAAGGTAAATAAATAAAAATAATAAAAAGCAATAGAAAAAGGCAAAAGAAGGGGAAAATAAGTAATAAAGATAACGTAAACTTAGAAATAACTTAACTATACGTAATATATATAGGGCATAGAGGAGCAAAAACCGTTACGGTAGATAACCATAAAGAAGAGAGAAGAGGGGTAGAAAAGAGAGGTTATATAGGTTAGCTAGCTTAGCTAAGGGTTATGTTTAATATTAGGTTTAAATGAAATACCTTACGGTAATAGATTTAGTTATTTAGTTAGTTTTCTTATAATAGATAATAAGAATAATAATTAACTAAATATCCTAAAGGCCTAAGGGTTAATAAATTAATCTCTTAGAAGCCTAATAAGCCTAATAAGCCTAATAAGCCTATTATTAAAATTCTAGTCTCTTCCTTTAGTACACTCTATAGTTATACCTCTTTGCCTAAATAGCCTATATATTAGCTTAAGGGGTAAAAGGCTATAGTATTTACAAAAATATCTTTTCTTATAATACCTAGCTTATTTATAGTTATAGTTAACTACTAATTAGTGTTAGTTACACTAAGGGTTATTATACTAGTGTATAAAGGGTTAAATTTAATAAGGTTAATAATAGTTAATAGCTAAGAGAGAGAAGAGAAAAGAGAGAAAGAGAGAAATCTAGCTAGGAGAGAAAAGGGGGAAAAGTAAGTTTATAGTGCAAAGCCACTGCGAGTGGTGTAGGGTTGCCTGCAATATAGCTAATTGCATTACATGCATCCCTTTTGGTAGACCTACCCTTTAGCCACGGTCAGACTAACTATTATCCAAAGGTCCGAAGGAAGCCACAATATCTTCCTTTTCTATATTAGTTTTAAGATCCTAGTAATTTTTTTATCCTTCTTATAGAATTCCTTTAATAATACTATCTTCCGTGCCTATAATAGTTAGATCTGTATATTAGATCACAGGATTCTATTATAAAGAAATCTGGCTATTTTAATAAAGGTCTTAAGACTTAATAAGTTAGTTAGGAAAATCATTTTTTAAAACGCTTTTAGCCTGTTATTTATGTTAATAATTCTATTACTATTAATAATAAAACTAAGCAATTAAATAGTAAGGTAACTAATAAAAGACTTCTTAGCTATAATTATTATCCTATTTTCTTTAAGGATCTTAAGTATAATATTAAGATACTTTAAATATTCCTTAATACTATTTAAAAACATAATAATATTATTAATATAAATATAAATCAAGTGCTTATACTTCTAAAAGAGTTAATCTATAAATTATTAAGTAAAAGCAAGGGAATTTTTAAAACCTATTAGTGCTATATTTAATGCTTTAAGACCCTAATTTAATATAACTACTATATAGGCTTAGTAGTCTTTTTTAATTAGTAGTTAGTGAAAAAATCCTATTCTATTAAAGAGAGAAAAAACCTTCTTATTATAAGTATTATTTATAATATTACTTTAGTCTAGTAAGGGGTAGATATCTAGTATTGCTATATTATAAAGTAGTCTTATATTAACTATTACTTTTCCTTTCCTTTTCTAGCTAGTTTCTTACTAAATTATAAATACTAGATACACTATAGCCACTAGCTTATCTAGATATAATATCTTCCCTTTAAGGTAAAGTTTATTATATACTTTATTAAGTTTACTTATATCCTATTCTCCTAGCCTATATAGATAGATTAGTCTTATTTAATATTATTATTTATTAACTAAGTTAATTTATATTTTTTAATCTTTAGGTATAGGGATAATACCTCTATTATAATAAATATTATATTTATCTATAAGCTAAACAAATTCGCTTATAGTGTTATAATTAATGTTAGTAATTTACACTCTAAATTTATTTATAATATATAGAATTTCTTCTAGATTAAAATCCTATATAATAGCACTCCTATATTAACTTTCTTTAGGTTAAGCTTATCCTTCTCCTTATTAGATTTATTACTATCCTTATCTATATCTCTTATTTTCTCTATAATATCCTTACTAAAATAAGCATAATATACTAAAGGATTATTAATTATATAATTAGTATAAACTTTCTTATACTTATAAATAATAATAGTTTTATTAGTTAGATTATATATAATTATTTAACCTAGGCTAGATCTATTAAATAAAGTATTAGGGAAATATTTTAAATATAACTATACATAGTATATACTTATTTCCTAATTCCCCTATACTATCTTCTAAGTAACTAGTATATATATAGTTCCTTTTAGTAAAATTAATACTATATATACTATAATTACCCTTTAATAAGGTACTTTATTAGCTAGCTAAAAAATCTCTATTAGTATTATTATACTATAAACTAATTTAAAAACTACTTTAAGGTTTATAAAATTAATCTTTACTTTATATTTATAAAGGAAATTTATTTTAAGTAATAACTTTAGTCCTAGGTTTAGTATTATATTTACTATAAATATAAAATAACTAGTGGTTTTAGGTCTATATACTATTCCTAGAATATAAAAATTAAAAGTAGCTAATTCTATAATATAAAAGGTAAACTTAACTTTAGATATAGGCTTAGGCTCTTATATTCCTTATTTTATATTTAACCTATTTTATTTTAGCTATGCCTTATTTACTAAAATTAATAATATTCCTAAATTAAGGTAGATTTAATAACTCTTACCTTTATTATTAAATTTAAGAGGGATTTTAAGTATATATTTACTTATTTTCTATTATACTTAACTTCCTATAGTCTTACTATAGCTTTAATTACTTACCTTAGAATAAGTTATTTTAATTTAGTTAGATTTACTATTATAGTAGTCTTATTTACTTTCTTTATAGTGTTTTCTATAAAATAAGTCTTAATAAAATTAGACTCCTATCCTAGGGTTTTCTTACTATCTTTATCTATAACCTCCCTTTCTTTAGCTATATAGTAATTATACTCCTAAAGGTATATTTCTTACTATTATTTATTAGAATTATTATTAAATACTATAATATTTATATATTTCTTTTCTTTAGTAAGTAATTTTTCCTAATATTAAAATTACCTAGGCTACTATAACTAGCTTATTCTTTCTAATAGTCTAAAGTCTTAAGGTTATTATTTATTCTAATAATTTTAAGGGTTATCTTATTAATTCTAGCTAAACTCTATTTACTCTTTTCTTTTCTTTTAAGATTTATTTTACTATAGTTACTAATTTTATCCCTTAATCTAGATATTTTATTAGTATAGCTTTAGTTAGAAAAATCCTACAGATCTTTAGGTATTCTAATTATTCTATTAGTAATATTAATTTCCTAGCTAAAATTATACTTTTATTAGCTTATTTTAATTTACTTAAGCTTTATTTTTATTATTTTCTAATTTATTACTAGATATTTTTTTATTAAAGTAAACCTTAAGCTTTCCTTTACCTTTTCTAGCTATAGGATAACCTTTACTATATAGGTAATTATATAAATCCTACCTTTTATTATTTACTATAGTAATATAAGCTAATCTTATATTAGTTATAATTAAAACTAGATATATTTAGTATAATCCTAGATATAGTTTAAGGTATAAATATATTAGAAGCTAATAGTCTATTAATTTACTATTTACCCTAGTATATTAAAAGATTTTTAATATAAATTTATAAAAGAATACCTTATTTATAATATTCTCTTTAGTATATTTTACTTTATTAAGCTATGCTATTATATCCTAGACTTAAATACTAAATTCCTTCTAAATTACCTTAAAAACAAAAGGTATATTACTAAATATAGTATTTTATTCTCCTAAATTAAGATATTACTAGTACTATACTATTATATCCCCTTAGAATAATATCTAAATCTTTTTCTAAATAATATCCTATTAGCTAGGGTTAGTATAGTATAAGTAATCTTTAATAGCTTAGACTTATAATTTAATATTATAAAAAATAGTTTACTTCCTATTATATATAATAAGGTCTTTACTAGCTTTCTTTAGTTTATTATAAGGCTTAAAGTATCTAATATCTATAATTTTCTATTTTAAATTTATATTCTATTCTATGTTTTCTATCTATTAGCTATACTAATCCTAATTAAGCGCTAGATTTACCTTTCTCTAGGTTCCTAGATTAGTATACTATTCTTAATCTAGGGGAAATAGGGTTTACTACTATATCTAGTGTAAGTTAGCCTATTACTATACAAATCCTTGCTAGTCCTATAGTTACTAGTATTATAGTTACTAGTATTATAAATATATTAGTTATGCTAATAGTCCTACTCTAGCTTCTAAATAGCTATTATACTAACCCTAGTTATTTAGTAAATATAATATTCCCTAGGTAGTATTTTATGCTAATAGTATTAATCCTACTAAGGTACTTATACTTTATAAGCTTCTAATTTTAGTTATTAGTCTTATTACTAGCTAGTCTATTCCTAATACTATTTAGTTTATTATAGCTTACTATATAATTTAGTACTGTTTTAATACTTCCTAAAGTATTATTATAGTATTAGATTTACTTACTATAGTATAAATTTCCCCTAGATCTAGTTAATCTAGTAAGTTCCTTAAGGATCCTAGCTATAGGTCTTCTAAATATAACTCTATTATCTAGTTAAGGGGTTTAATATACTAAGTAGTAGTATTATTATTAGGAGCGCAAAGGTCGGAGACAGGACGTTCATAATAGTGAATCTTCGGAGAACCTTCAGGCCACTCTAATAACAAAGAGAGTAGCTAGCTATAAGATAGCCACGTATTTATTAAGTAAGGTATTTATTAAGGACTATATATATTATATATAGTAAGTTAGAGATTAAAACCTTTATACACTAGGCCTTAGCTAGTATCTTTCTAGTAATAACTATAAATCTTAGCCTTTACTTTATTTATATTAAACCTAGTAATATAAGCTATAATAAATTAATCTCTAAACCTTTAAGGGAAATAAACCATTAGCTAAATTATTATATAGCTAATGCTATAAAGGTCTACATAAAACGCGCTAGTACCTTATAATATATATTCTTTACGCTAGATAGCTAATTAAGTAGCTAGTCCTAGTACTCTAACCGCTTAGTTAAGAGGGAAAACCCTAAACTAGGAAGAAAAACCCCCTTATATCTATAAACAGGCTAGCGCTAACCCTCTTTTAGGTCTACGCTACATTAGGTATAGTTAACTATAGGTATTTAGTGCTAGCTTATACTAGCCTTATCCTATAGAAAATAAGAGAAAGGAAAAATATATAGTAGTAAGCTTATCTAGCTCCCTTTAATACTAATCTAACCCTATTCTAACCTTACTCTATGCCTCCTACTTTATTCTATAGTAAAGTAAATTCTAATTTATAATAAAAATTTACTTTTTATTTGCTTTACTCCTAGCTCCTCTAGTGCCTTACTTTTTAGCTAACTCTAGCCTAGCACTAGTCTAAATGCCTTATAAAGTCTAAGCATATAGTTTTATTTACTTATAGTAAGGGGTAAGTAGTTTAGGCCTAGTGCCTAGGCGGTTCCGCTTCTAAATCACTTATACGCTATCTATATATTTATTTATCCTATGCTTTATTTTCTAGGTAATATTATAATTTATTCCCCCCCCCCTCTCTTAAGTATAAAAGAGAGCTCTTCCCTTTATAAGGTTCTAACCTTTTTCCCCTTTTTATATTAAACTTCCTATAGGTTCTTATCCTCCCTACCCCTTCTTAGGGCTATTTAATGCTCTTCTAGCCTAGTGCTAGTTTAATTACTAATATTTTACATAGAAATTTACAATAAAATGTTACTAAATGCTATAAGTACTTTATTATTAGTGCTATTCTAGTTCTAATTTACCTAGGAAATTATAACCTTAGAGAGATATCTAAGGAAATCCCTTATAGTAAAATAATTAGAGTAAGCTAAGTCTAAAGATCTTAAAGTAAGTTATTTCTACCTCTATTTTATACCTATTCTAGGTCTAATCTAAGGTAGCTAGGTAAAACTTAAGCGCTATAGTGTGTATCTTATAAGATATAATTAATTAATAATCTAGGGCATTAGTGCTATAATATTATTAGTAAGTTAGTTTATTTCTAGTCTAGGAGCAAGGCTAATTTATATATAAAGGGGTAATATCTAATGCTTACTTTAACTATTAGGTTTATAACTATAGATATTCTAAGGTAATGTTAGCTTCTACGCTTACTTTACGCTTACTCTAGTGCTAATTTACTTATAGCTAAACATTACTAGCTAGTAAGGGGAGTATTAGTAGTTAGTTAATACCTAGGCTAGCATAGTTACTAGGAGTAATATAAGTGATTTTGCTTTAGTATAGTAGTGGTTTTATTCTAGGGCTAACTTTAATTATATAGGCCCTAGAGGACTATATAGCTTAGGTTAAGAAACTTTATGCTAAAAACCACACTAAGAAAAAGCAGGGTGCTATAGTAATAGGCCTAGACCTAGCTAGGTCTAGGTTTACTAAGGAATAATATAATAAGGTTATCTTTTAGCTCTAGTGGCTTAATACCTAGGCAGCAAAAACAAACTAGCTCCTAGCTACTAGCCTAGTAGCTAAGGGCAAGAGCAAGGTAATAGAGGCTGTAATCCTAGTTCCTAAGGAGGAATAAGGCTAATTCCGGGTTAGTGAGGGGGCGGCGGCGGGCTAGTGCGAAATAATACCTATAGTTTTTAACTTGAAATTAATCTAATAACTGTTCCAGACCTATGGTCTTTCCGTCTTAGTGTGATTCCGCCTCGTGTCCGGCCCGCCTCTACCTTATAATAATAAAGGTATAAATAATTAGTTATAGAATAGAGGACCCCTATAGTCTAGAATAATAGATAATAATAGGGTATAAGAAATGCTACTAGTCCCTAATCTAGATAAAGGCATAGGTAATGTAAATAATAACAATAAAGCGTTATAGAGATACTATAAGGTTATATAAGCTAAGCTACTATATATATAAAGAAGATAGGAGATTCTATAAATTAAGGCATAAATTAAGGAGATTAAGGTAAATCTATTATTAGCTAGACCTCCTTAGGGACTTATAATTACCCCTTAAACTTTAACTATAGTTTTACTAGTAATCTATAGTAACTTAGTAGTAATTATATAGTGAAGTAGTCTTATTAAAATATAGATAAAAATACCTATATATAAAGGGGATATATATAAGAACCTCTAGAATTTCCTAGTAGATTTAAATGTATTATTTAAATTAGACTATTATACCTTTAGGGATAATATAACTAAGGTAGTGTATATAGGTAGCTGCCTAGCTAATAATATAAAGTAATAATAGATATGTTATATAGCTATAGATAGGTATATAAATTACGCGTTACTTATATAGATAGGTTTTCTTAATTAGCTAAAGACTAGAATAATAAATAAGAATATAAGGTACTTAGAAGTAAGTAATAAGAACTTTACTAAATCTTAGGTAAAGAGATAACTAATTATTTTAAGCCTTTATAAGAGCTTAGACTAAGGTAAAAGCTAAATTACCTAAGGTAATTCCTATATACCTAAGAATTACTATCTTTTTAATAGCTTAAATAACGCTATAAGGAAGTAAATAATTAGCTAAGAGTTTCTAATATTATAAAGCTAGTTATAAGGCTAGGGTAAGAAAGCAGAGGTTATAATAAATTTAGGCTAGAGTAATAAAAAAAGTTAAGACTATAAAAAGAAAAGGTAATACTTTATATTACCTATAAATAAGGTATAGTAATAAAGTAAGAATTAAAGGAAAAAATTATCCTTAGTATACTTTAAATATAGAAAGCCTAGATATACTATACTAACTTATTAGGTACTAGACTATTTTACCTATAAAAGTAATGTTGGATTCACAGGGTATTGAATTCAATAGAAATAGGGTGTGAGCCCGAGGGATAGTATCATTATGATCTTCTATCCTAGGCTTCGTTGTTTTTCTATTAAAAAGAGAAGCTAAAAGCTAGAAGCCGCGATAATGAAGGGAAAAAGGGGTTGCGCGTTTGTAGCCCCACAATTCCTAGCCAATGAGAGGGGTCGGTTGTGGGTCACGTGCGGGGCTCGCGCGCGGCCCGACCTTCTGCCAAGTAATTGCGGCTAGCACGCGCGATTGATATTACCTTTGTTCCAACACTGGAACCTCTCTCTTTTGACATAACTGTCAACGCGTGATATCAACCGTAGAAATGAAAAGAAAGACAGATCAATAACTTGATCAATAGGAGCAAGCAAGGAAAGGAACTTATAGCCCGTCCGGGCGTAGGGTGGTTGACAAAAAGGAAACAACAGTCTCGTTCGGCCCATGGGCTTGTATAAGGATACGTGGCCCTCTTCCGAATCCCTTCCTTCCGAAAACAACATATATCCCGCACCATAGTGCGTATACGACATTATCCTCCTCTCTACACACCGCCGTTAATTTCCGTGATCCACTGGGAGGCCCTAGTGGTCACTAAAGTTGCGGCCACCGGAGATATTAGCTACGGGGGCGTAGATCCCCCGTATCGCTGTCTCGTCCCCGCGGCCACCCTCGGGGGCGTGGATCGCCTTAAGGATATCAGCTACGGAGGCGTAGATCCTCTGCGTAGCTGTCTCATCCCCATAGCTTCCCTCCTAGAGGGCTCTCTTCCTCCCGCCGCGCGTTACGCGCGGGTAACCCATCCCTCCATCCGGATAGTCATCCGGTTGGTCAAAATAAAGCTCTCAAGGGCCTTGTTAGGTGAGGTCTTCGTGAAGGCGTTAGCCGGGTTGTCCTCCCCATTGATCCATCGGATCTCACAGAGTTCTCGGCGTTCGTAGGATTGTCGAAGGGCCATGATGTCAATCATCAGTCGTTTTTCCTTCGTCGTGCCGAGCTTAACAAGGCATTCATACAAGGAGTATGAATCCGTACATGCAATGACCGGTATCTTCGGGAGCTTCAGTCGATTAGTGACTAGGTTCAGGGTCATTGCGATTGCGTGAGCCATATCAACGCCGGCTACCATGCCGTAGACTTCCGAGGCAAGCACGCTTCGCGTGACTCTCTTGCTCTTCGTTGAGCTGAAGTGCACGATGTTGCCTGTGATCGTGAACTTGCCATTGGTGTAGTCTTCGTTGGCTAGAACGATTACGAATCCTAGTTACAAGGATAGGTCCTGGTTGTTGGCAAAGGATCCATCTACGAAGGTGAAGAGCTTCGCCTTCTCGAGGTCTATCGGGATGAATGTCAGGCCTCTTTCCGGGTAATCTATTTGCCACTTCAGGCGACGATTGAGGGTTTTCACATCCTCCGGGGTCGGTTCTTGGTGTTGTGCCGCGACAGATAGGTCGAAGCAAGCCTCTGGTTGGCAGATTGAGGCGATATAAGCGCCTCGAGCCCTTTGCTTAACGTATTTGCTCTTTAAGTCGGTCATCGGAACTACTTCTAACTTGTTGCTTTGACCCTTTTGCCGTATCTTAATGGCGTCATTCTCTATCGTGATGATGCCTCCGTTGAACGTAAGGGGGTTGTCTCGGGTCAGGAATTGCTTCGGCTTCGCATTAAAGCCTACAGCAACTAGCTAAGCTTCTTCCTTCTCGGAGAACTTCTTGTCTAACAAGCCAAGGGTATCGTCGGTCTGCATTCCCACGCATGCAACATCAGGGCTTTCCTTCGTAGTCACAAGCAGGCAGGGATCATACGTAGATGTTTCCATCTGGAGATTCTCTCTATGATGCTTGTGATACGTTACCCACCAATGCGTTCCGGCCTCTGCGATTCCGTAGAGGGGCTTGATAACCCTCATAATAGTCCCGGGCGGGTAGAGATGCCGTATTTGAATTGGTAAGCGTGCTAGGACTAGCCGCTCTAGCGATGTACGCGCTTGTACATACGCCTGACTGATATCTCATATCCAGATGAGGAATTTCCTCAACCTCACCGATGGGGCTATCGCAAGAATAAGGCATTGGCTCGCTCGTTGGATCGTTAGAGCCTGTGTAAGGATGGCCTGTTTCTCGTCATCCGCACAGCCTTGGATCACAAGGCGGGACTTCTCGTATGGTTCGGTCGTTTTGCCTTTAACCTCGTTGACAATACGAGAGTTAAAGATCCGAAGTCCGCTATGCTTGTTCTCGTCAAACTTGACGAATTCGAACACACCCTGTTCAATTAGGGCGTCGATCTCCGCCTTTGTCGATAGCTCAAAGGGTTTGCCTTTGGTCCTGATGATCCCTTCCTTACGTAATTTGATCGCAAGGGCTAAGTCGCTGTGTTCCTTCGTTGATAAGAAGGTGTCAGTCTCTCGAGGCATTACGGGAGGGTTCTTTCGGGGTCGTCCGCGCCCGCGCTTCGGTGGTATCGCCGGCACCGTGTTCTCATCTCGGGCCTCTCGTCCTTCCTCCTCTTCCTCTCCGTTAGGCTCCGGCGCTTGCTGGTCCGTACTCGCCGTACTAGGATTGTCATAGTAGGGCTTGACGGAGGTTGACCTGAAGGTCTTCGGGCCTCTAGGCAGGTCAAGCGTACAGCTCTCTCCGTCTGTTGCTAGCAACCTGTACGGGCCTGCCCATCCCTTGCCTTCTCGCTAGACTCGGACCTTTGATCCCAGCGGCAGGCTAAGGGTCTTCAAGGTATCCGGGCCGTTGCGTTCAGCAAGAGCTTTATTGACTTTCCGGATAGCGTGGAGCCTCTTGATCTCTTTGACGGCCTTCTGTACCGCAATCACACGTTGTGTGATATCGGGTGACGGCGGGGACTCATTTGTCATTCGTGGGTAGGCGCCAAAGACAAGGAGGGTTGGAACGAGGCCATTCGGGCCTGCCGTGTCATTCAGGGCCTTTGTTGCCATTTGTAGGGCAACAGGCTCGGGCGTTTGAGGTAATCTCCAGTCTTCCACCCTCCCGCGTTGGGTAGGAGGGAGTGCCGCTCTCTGGGCTATGCCGGCTGGGGCGCTGTTAGCCCTAGGCATCAGAGGTTGACTCCGTTGGTGATGCTCCTGCTCGGGGGCATCATCGGCATTGTTGTCGGCTTGGTCTTGTTGTATCATCTCTGATGAAGGTATAGGCGGGGGAGCCACCTGCGGATGTTCGCGAATGGCATCCTTTAGTGCTCTCATTTCCAGAGTAATTAACCTTCTAAGAGGAGATCGGCTTATTAATCTCTTCAGCAGTGATTATACTAACAGGCGGGGTAAAGGGGTAGGCTGTCGGGCTCTGACATCCCCGTTATCTAGTAGATCACTGAAGAAATCCTCATTTTCTAGGTTCTTCCTAAAGTCCGTGTACTTCTTCCTAGCTTTCTCAATCTCATTAAGGGACCAGAATCGAAAGTCTTCCCGGGCTGCTGCCTCTTCGAGGTTGTTGGCTATCTTCGTGCCTCTCTCAACAGTTATATACACGCCGTTGTGGAGAAGGAAGTCTCGAAGTTCATTCTAGGAAAGGTCTCTCCCTTTCACAAACTTTTCTCTTATCCATCCGTAGAAGTCATTACTAAATTCAGAGAACAGTGTTCTTCTAAATAGTCCTCTCTCCTTATATTGTTCGGTTTTAATGAGGATATAGAGAGTAATCTCCTCGGGTGTTGTTAACTCTTTGTGTTCAGAGTTCTCTATGTGCTAGAGTAGTTCCTCTGTTATGTAATGTCGGAGTTTTTCGGAGATATAGGGGAATCTTTCATTATCGGGATTGCCGCTATTGTCGGCTTTAATGCCTTCTATAGCGTCACCATAGCTGTCGTTTTCACTAGGGACTCTAAATTGTCCAGAGACGTTTAACGGTCTAGCTGTCTCTAACATTGTGATGGGTTAATCAGGGAAACAGATCTTTTAATGTAAAAGGGTAGGAGGTGTGTAGGAGTGAAGGATCGCGAGGCAAGGCGGTCGGCTTCAAATGCGTGATAGAACGCACAACAAGGAAAGACAAGGGGATAGCTCAGCTACTGGCGTTAAACCCTTCTTTGTTGTTTCGGAGTCCGTACAGATATAGATGTTAATACCAAAGTAAGAAGAGAGCTATATCGTACCTTTCCGTTAGCATAACTTATCGTCAAACGTGGCCTTCCTATTTCATAAGGCGAGTCGTCGTCGGGTAAGTTGCCTCTTCTAATTAACCTTGCTAATCTGCGGTCTTCGAAAACTGCGTGGTTATCTGTGAGGGTAACCACTGATCAGTGTTGGATTCACAGGGTATTGAATTCAATAGAAATAGGGTGTGAGCCCGAGGGATAGTATCATTATGATCTTCTATCCTAGGCTTCGTTGTTTTTCTTATTAAAAAGAGAAGCTAAAAGCTAGAAGCCGCGATAATGAAGGGAAAAAGGGGTTGCGCGTTTGTAGCCCCACAATTCCTAGCCAATGAGAGGGGTCGGTTGTGGGTCACGTGCGGGGCTCGCGCGCGGCCCGACCTTCTGCCAAGTAATTGCGGCTAGCACGCGCGATTGATATCACCTTTGTTCCAACAAGTAATAAGTATATAATAAAGAAATATAATAAGAGTAATAATAAAGCTATATCTCCTAATATAATACTAGTTTAATTAGCATAGACTTAGGAATATAATCTTACTATAGAATACCCTATAGATAATAGAATAAGAATATAGATATCTCTATAATAACATAACTAGTGGCTAGCTATATAAGCGCTATTTAATATAAGTATATAGTTTTTAATAATTTATCCTAAATTATTAATAAAAAAGAATTAGGAGAGTGTAATATAATTAGACTAAATACTAGAGAGTATAAGCTAAAAAGTAATTTTATATTAAGGAATTTTATTAAAATTAATAAAAGTAAAAGATAGTATAGGATTTATAAAGTTTTACTAAGTTAGCTACTATATTACTAATATAGGAGAAGGGATAATACTAGGTATAGACTAGATTAGAGAATACTTACCTATAATTATATATTAGGAGTAAGGATTCTAGAGGTATCTAGTAACTAGAGAGTGTCTCTCCTTTACTTATAGAAAGTAGCGAATATATAGGGAGAAAAAACTAGTAATAGTTATATTATTATTTAGAGTAATAAAGATTAAGCTAATAGTTCTAAAAGAAAGGGATAAAGGTTAATTAAAGAACTTAGTAGTAATAAAAGAATAAATAAATAGTAAAGACACTATAATATTACTAGAATACACTTACCTATAGTAAAAAAAGTAAGGTATTATAATTATACTAATTTTAGGAAATATAAGTAATAAAGAAGCTACGTTAAATTAGGGCAAGAGTACTAAGTATCTTATACTAATAATTCTAGATAAATATAAGGAGTTTATAGATATTTTTTCTAAAGAGCTAGTGAGTAAGCTTCCTAAACTAGGAGGTTATACTTATATAATTAAATTAGAAAAAAGGAAAACACTACCTTAGGGGCCTATATATAATTTAGCTAAGAGAGAGCTATAAGTTCTTAGGGAGTACCTTATAAGTATATAGCTTAAAGGGTAAATTAGAAGATTAGTTAGCCTAGCTAGAGCTCTAATTTTATTTATTTTAAAGAAAGGAGGAAAATTAAGGCTTTACATAAATTATAGGGGCTTAAATAAGATTATAATTAAGGATAAGGCCCCCTTGCCTTTTATTGCTAAAATTCTTAATTAATTAGTAAGTATAGTTATTTTTATAGTCCTTAATCTTAAAGATATATACTACTAGCTATATATTTACTTAGGTAATAAGTAAAAGATAGCTTTTTATTATTACTATAGCCACTTTAAATATCTTATTATGCTATTTAGATTAGTTAATACACTAGTGACTTTTTAGGAGTATATTAATAATATACTTAAAGGTCTTATTAATAAGACTTATATTATTTACCTAGATAATATGCTAATATATAGTAGTGTAGTTAAGGAGCATATAGATAATATTAAATAAATCCTATATAAGCTTAGAGATATAAGCCTTTTTATTAACCTTATAAAGTGTTAATTTTTGGTTATAGAGGTTAAATTCTTAGGCTTTAAGATATTACTAAGAGGTATTATAATAGATTTAGCAAGGGTTAAAGTAATTATAATATAGCTAATACCACGTAGTGTATTTAATATTTAGTTATTTCTTGGTTTTACTAGATTTTACTGCTATTTTATTAAATAGTATAGTAAAGTTATTATTCTATTAATAGATTACCTTAGAGGGAAGTAATTAGTAATATTTAACCTAGAACCCTATAAGTTAGTAGTATTTAGAGAACTTTAGTAAAGATTTTAAGAAGCGCTAATTTTAGTGTATTTTAACTTACTTATGTATCTTAGAGTAAAGATAGATATATCTAGATATGTAATTAGGGCTATACTTATAATATTAGTGCTAGGTTACTAGCACCTAGTTATGTTTATATTAAGAAAAATAACTAATACTAAATTACGCTATATAATACCTAATAGCAAATTATTAGCTATTTAAGAGGCTTTTTAGGCCTAGAAACACTATCTTACCTATTTAGCTTATATAATTAAGGTTATTATAGACTATTTAAACTATAAGTACCTAGCTATAAAGCCTAAGCTTACTAGTAAGTAAGTAACTATACTTAATAAGCTTTATCTATTTAACTTTAAGATTGTATATTATATAAGGAAATTAAATCCTGCTAATCCCCTATTAAGAAGACTAGATTTTATAAGTAAGATAAGGAAAGCAAAAGTAGTAACTATATAGCTCCTTACCTTTTTATCTAAATTTATAAATACTAAGTAATAGGAATACTATAGTAACACTACTAGCGCTATAGGTTCTATAAAAACGTTATTTAGTATAACTAATAGTTAGTTATAAAGACACTATAATAATACTATTAATATCTAGGGTTTTAAAAAATTATAACTTAACTATATTTTTAAGGAGCCTAATAATCTAAATACACTTAGAAGAGGTATATTAGTAGGGTTATTTAATACTTTTTTTAGTAAGTAATAAGGTAGCTATAGTAGTACTACTAGTACCTAGTCTATATTATATTTATTGCTTAGCTATTTCAATTTTCCTATTAGACTAGCTACTACTAAAAGGGGTAGACTAGTATAGGTAGTTACTAGTAAGTAATAAGGGCACCCCTTAAAACTATTACTTATTTATTCCCCTATAAGACTAAAGGTATCTAGTAGGCTAATTACTTATAAAGATATTATAGCTAGGATCTAATTTATCTAGAGAACCTCTTTTAAGTTTAACTCTAGCTTTCTAGAAAGGAGCTTAGAATTAAAAGCCCTAATTTAAGTCTTATTATATAAAGCATAGTAAGGTAATAACTTTACTATAAGTTAAAAGAAGTTACTTAAAAGTAGTAATTTAGTAATATTATAGATATAGTCTATAGGACCCTCTAAGCTATTAATATTTAAGAATTATGTTTTTATCCCTTAGGGAATAAGAAAAGAAATTTTACTACTAACCTATAATAACCCTGCTACTAGGCATTAAGGAGTAAGTAAGACTCTTTATTAAGTTATAAACTAATACTATTAGCTAATAATAAAGAAAGATATAAAGGTATATATTAGCACTTATATAAGTTATTAGACTTTAAAACTAAGGTATTATAAACTATATAGTAAGCTAGCTACGCTACTAGTGCTTAATTACCCTTTTTAAGAATTATTAATAGATTTTATTACTAGGCTTTTACTAGTAAAAGACTTAAACTAGACTTATAATGTAATTTTAGTTATTATTAACTATTTTATAAAATATAGTATTTATATTCCTATTTTAATATAACTAACTAGTAATAGGCTAGTAACTATATTCTTAGAATATATTTTTAGAGACTATAAAGCTCTAGAAGGTATTATAATAGACTAAGGTTTTATATTTACTAGTGGTTTCTAGATAACTTTCTATTACTTTCTTATAACTAAGTGGCTATTAAGCATTGCTTTTTATCCCTAAATAAATAGCTAGATAGAATATTTAAACTAAGTTTTAGAGCATTATTTAAGGGCTTTTACTTATACTAAATAGACTAATTAGGCAGATAACCTATTATTAGCGTAATTTACGTATAATATAAGCAATTATATAACGCATAGCTACACACTAGTAGAGGCATTATAAGGTTATAATCCTAGAGGTCTATAATAAGTAGTTATAGATATCCCTTTAGTAAATAATTAAGCTAAAAGTAAAGTCTTAGTGCTAAGAGAAAATCACACTATAATTAAATAGCTTTTAAGTGACTTATAGACTTAGTATAAGAAATATTATAATTAGAAAAGAACTCTAATAAGGTTTAAAGTTAGTAATTATATTTTATTATTAATAAAGTATATTAACCTAAGATAACCTAGTAGAAAGCTAGCTATAAAGTACCTAGGCCCCTATAAGATTAAAAAGGCAATTAGGAGTTATAGATTAGCGTATTAATTAAGGTTATTACCTAGGACTTATTTATATAATATATTTAATATTACTAGTCTTAAGCTTTTTAAAGGGGACCTAACTAATATAAAAGATATATCCTTATTATAAGATAACCTTAAAGATAATAAATAGGAGTTTAAAGTTAAGAGAATTATTTTACATTACTATAATAGGAGATAATATAAATATCTAGTTAAGTAAAAAGGTTATAATATATTAGAAAATTTATAGGTACTAAAGAGGGATTTTATAATAAGAGATATTATTAATAATTATAAGTAATAGTTAAATAGTAAGGTTATTATAAAATAATTATAATTTATAAGTTAATATAAGGTTATTGTAAAGTAGTTATAATTTATAAGTTAATATAAGGTTATTATAAAGTAGTTATAGTTTATAAGTTAATATAGTAAGAAGTTAGAAAATAAAGTTAAATTACTTAAATAATCTATTATATAGTTACTAAGTACTTACTTCTTTATAATAAAATTAGCTATAGTAACTACTATTTCCTTAGTAATAGTAATAGCTATAGTAGCTAAGGGGGTAGTAGTCTTAGAAATATCTTTATTATTAGAATTCCCCTTTTTATATATATAAACCTAAAGTTTACTAGGGAGCTTAATAGGACTAATATAAGTAAGTAAATTAGTAGTATTAGGTATAAACTACTAGTAAGTTAATTAAGTATTAGCTATATATATTAAGAAAGCTTACTATTAGAATATTCTAGGCTATAAAGTAAAGAGAGTTTAAAATATTAATCTATATCTTAAGGTTTATAGTATTGCTTAGTAGCGCTATTATAGTATATTTATTATATTTTACTTTATAAGTAGTATTAGTAGTTATTTAAGTATAATAGATATATCTATACTTATTAGAATTTTTATAAGATAGGATAGTATTCTATAGCTTTTTCTTTACTTTTATAATAAACTAGTAGTAAGTTAGTAGTAATCTAGTGTTTAGGTAGTAGAATTATACTTACTTTATCCTAATAATAGTAACTACCTTTAGGAGTAGCTTTAATAAGTTTAAATAGCTTATTATAAAGCTATATAATTTAAGCTAGGCACTAGTAGTGTGTTAGTAATAAGTAAGTAATTTCTAGATAAAAGAGATATACTATAATATAGTTTTTATTATTATAGAAGTAATAAGTATATTTTATTAAGTAGCCTATTAGATATTAGTAATATAGAAATAATAAGTAAGCAAAGAAGTTATACTTATAGATTTATTATATTCTATAAGGAAGGTCTTTTTATTAATAAAATATTTAGGAATGTTATAGCTACTGTTTTTTAGTAAGATATTCTATATTACTACTTACTAAAAGTAGCGTATATATAGAATTTTCTTTCCTATTATTCTACTAGTAGTAAGTTAGTAATAAATATACTATAAGGATATAGTGAACTTATATTAAGATTTTAAAAGCTAAGCGCTTTTAAGGAGACTTAGTAAGAGATTTCTTAGAAGACTTTCTAGTAGCTTAACCTTCTAGAGCTACTAGAGAAGGCAGAGTCCTAATATAAGTATTAGAAATAGTTAACTAGCTATAAGTTAGCTATAATAGACTAAATAAAGAAATTATATTTAAAAGGGAATAAACTAATAATCTAGATAAAGATAAAGGATAGAGATAAATAATAGTAAGTAATACTAATAATTAGAGACTAAAGAAGGTTAGTAATTACTATATAATAATAGTAAGAGAGCTACTACTTAGCTAGTAGGGGTAACTTATAAGGTTAAGGGATATTATAAGAGAACAGAAGTATATAGAAGGGGGAAAAATTAGTCTCTTTTATATTAACCCTAGACCCCTTAAGTAATCTAATATACTGCGTATAAGTAATCTATAAATTATAATAATAACCATTAGCTCTGCCACTTATATATATGCCTAATAGCTATAAACTTATAGGAACTATAATATAAGCCCTCTAGTTAGACTATTTCGAACTATAGCATTAGGTACCCTATTTATTTAAACTAATTACAAAAATTAATATAAGTTATCTATTTTTTTTAGTCTAGCTACATAATAGGTAATAATATCTATTTTACTATATTAAAGTTATATAAGGGCTACTATTTAGACATTATTACTTATAATAGGGGGGGGTTAGTTATAATTAGTAGTATTATTATTTTTTTTTTTTACCTATATATCTAGATATAAGGTTCCTTATCTTATTTTTCTTTATAAGCTTTATTATAGTGTCTATGCCCTAAGTAAGTAGCTCTTTTTATAATTAAGGTTAATTATATATTAGGGGGGTATTATATTAGGAGCGTAGAGGTTAGAGATAGGATGTTTATAATAGTGGATCTTTAGAGAAACTTTAGGCTACTCTAATAATAAAGAGAGTAGCTAGCTATAAGATAGCTATATATTTATTAAGCGGGGTATTTATTAAGGACTACGTATATTATATATAGTAGGTTAGAGATTAAAACCTTTATGCACTAGGCCCTAGCTAGTATCTTTCTAGTGGTGACTGCGAATCTTAGCCTTCACTTCGTTTATATTAGACTCAGCGGTACAAGCCGTGACAATTATCTTTAGGATAGTATTTAATCCCCTTTTCTTTATTATTTTTATCTTTCTTTATACTTCTCTTAGTTTTAGTAATAATAATACTATAAGCTAGGCTAGTAATGCCTTTAGATAGCCTCTTTAATACCTTACTACCTTCTAATCTATTAGATTTATTAAGGTATTCTTTAGATTTAGCTTTAAGAATATAGGATCTATGTGAGAACAATGGTAGCTAGGCAAGAGGTATAGGGGCTCTAGTATATTAACTAAAGCTTGCT
The DNA here is from genome assembly GCA_000729825.1 of Epichloe sp. AL9924. Lineage (NCBI taxonomy): Eukaryota > Fungi > Ascomycota > Sordariomycetes > Hypocreales > Clavicipitaceae > Epichloe > Epichloe sp. AL9924. The sequence continues at coordinate 30,411 of JFGW01000188.1, read as the reverse complement.
AGGTCTAAGTGTGTTATGTATGCAAGTCGCTAGCTTATAGCTAGTGGCTTGCTAGTGTCACGTAGACCTAGCCCTAGGGTATAGCCTGTCCGCGGGGCGCGCTAGTAGTGTGCCTATATTATAAGTAAGGCCTTACAATTGCCCCCCTACTTATAGCTAGGCTCCTAACTAGCTTACTAGCTAGTTAATAGTTATTTGCTAAGTAATAGCTATATTAAAATAATAATAAACATAGGTAGCGCTTAGGTATAAATTCACCTCTAACGCACTATTATATTATATACTTTTCCCTTCTATAACTATAGTTAAGTTTTCCTAAAATTATTATTACCCTTTAGTTATTATTATATTCCCCTTACTAATTACCTTACTTTTATTATAGATATAGACTATATTCCCTTAAAGGAATGCTCTTATATACACTATTTACGCACTAGATATACTTATTGAAATGTAGGGAGCTAGTTGCCGGCTGGCAACAGCTGTACAGGTGTAGCTCTACGGTCAGGGACTAATAGAACCACCACGTTGAATATTTAACGCAACGCAACGGAAGGTTATGGCAGTTATTAACTAATAGAATTTAATCTAGATGACTTTTACGATATCTTATATACTAATAGAATTGATTTTAGTGACGTTATACGGGCAATGCGGCTGTTGGATTAAGAGGCCTAGCTATCTAGCTAGATTAAAAAGATCTTCTTCCTCTTGTATACCTACTAACTATATCGGTGGATCTAAGCTACTAAAAGGGTCTTAAGGGCTACTTTTAATTTTCCGCAAAATTCATTTGTATGTAAAATCCAAAAAATCAACTTACTACTATACAAACTAGCAACCTATATGCACTAACTTTTAGTCTAAAAAATATTCCTACATAAAATAAAAGCCCTATCTTTAAGCTTTAATTTGCTATATGTAAGACTTTTGTATAACCTCTAGTTAAAGAGAAAATCGCTGTTAAAGATAGCTATAGGGTAACCTATATGTAGGGTAACCTGCTTACGTCACCCTAGCTTACCTAATTACTAGTGGCGCTGTGGTTATAGCTACGCTTGCAGCCACAACGCAATTAAATAATTCACAATTAATTTAGATTAGTCATCCACACGGTTAGTCGCAGCTATTAATAGCTATGACGTAGCTATTAATAGCCACCTTCGCGACCGTTAACAGCTGCAGTGTAGCTATTAGGCTTGCAATGCAAGCTAGTAATAAAAAGGTCCTTTAAATAGAAAGGGCTAAAAATAAGTCTTATTTTTAACACCCCCTCTACAAAAGCATTACATTAAGGGCAATTAAAAGCGTACAAGAAGACTATAGGGTAAACAACAACTTTTAGATAATAATAGATAAAAGGGAAAAACAGGAAAATATAAAAGACCCCCTTTTTAAATTCCTAGCTATTGTTAAATATAGCTCCCTTTTTAGCGTTGTTTTTGGTTCCCTATTAAAGGGATTTAGTTGTTGGTTTTTAGTGATTATCAAGCCCTAAGAGCTTAATAAAAGCCTAATAAAGAGGTCTAGATAGAGGCTTTGTTAGACTATCTACAGGCATTAACTTTGTATCTAGATATTTAATCTTAGCTAAACCCTCTAAAACCTATTGCCTAATATAGTTAAATTTTAGTAAGGTATGCTTTATTTAGCTATATAAGGCAGGGTTATAGGCAGTGGTTATAGCGCCTTAATTATCATAATATATCTAGATAGGGGGAGAAATAGGGGTTTTTAGCTCCTTAAATAAGCCCTAAAGCCACTGTAGCTCCCGGAAGGTCTCGCAGATAGCGTTAGCTTTAGCTTCTAATGTTAATAGAGCTATTATACTAGCTTTCTTTAACTTCTAGCTAATAGGTCCGCTAGCTAGCTTAAATAAATAAGCGTAGGTTAATTTAGAGGTCTTTTTATCCCCTGCAAAATCACTATTACAATAACCTATTAGGCTTTTGCTAGCTATACCTTTAGGGTCTCCCCTATAAATAATAGCAAGGAATTTAGTCCCTAATAGGTACCTAAGCAGGTTTTTAGCTGCTTTTAGGTGCTCTATATAGGGGCTAGCTAGTGCTATAGATAGCCACTGAAGTGTAAAGGCCACGTCTAGCCTTGTAAGCAACATTAGGTACATTATAGTCCCTATAATACACTAATAAAGCTTGATTTCGCTAGCTATTAAAAGCTTGGTTGTCTGCGTAGCTAATACGCCTGGCTAAAGAGGTATGCTAATAGGCTTACTATCTAGCATATTAAATCGATTTAAAGCCTCTAAGATATACTAAGATTAGTGGATTTTCAGTATTCTTTTAGGTCTATCTTATACGATTTAAACCCCTAAGAAGAATTTAGCAAGCCCCCTATCTTCTATTAGATAGACTTTATGAAGTTCCTTTTTAAGCCTTTAGATATAAGGTAAATCCGGTCTAATTAGAAGATAATCATCTACATATATGATAATAAAGGTTTTAGTGGAGGGATTAAAGAATATAGCTAGGTTAGATATAAGAGGGTTAAATCCTAGGGACTTTAGCACTACTGTTAGTGCTTGTTACCACTCCCTTAAGCTCTGTTTTAGGCTATATAAAGACTTCTATAATAGAATTACTTAATCTTTAGAGGGTTTATAGCCAAAACTTTTAGCTAATTTAGCTAGTTTAGGATTTGCTTTAAGGAATTTAATAAATCCGTCCGGAATAACCATATAAATCTGTTATTAAAGCTTGCTGTTAAGAAAAGCCCCTATAAAATCAACCTGTTCGATTTCCCAGTTATTCCAAGCCGCTAGGGCTAGTAAAATCCTCCAGCTAGGGGGAATGCTTGTGGCTGCAAAGGTCTCTAGATAATCTAGACCTTCGATTTATATAAATCCCTTAGCAACAAGTCAGGCCTTGTATTTTAAAGGATTATTTTCTTTATCCTTTTTAAGCTTATAAATAAGCCTATTCTTTAGTACTTTTTAGCCCTTAGGTACTTAGTCTTTCCCTATAAATTTAAAAGTACTAGCCTTTAGAAGCTATTTATATTCCTTATACGTAGCCTCTATCCATTTATCCCTATTAGGGCTAGATATAGCTTGCTTCCAGGTCTTAGGTTTAGGGCTATTAGGGTTGTTTTCCTTTAGCTTCTCCTGTACCTTAAAGCAGATTTCTTTTATGAAATCTAGAGAAAAAGGGGAACTAATATTAATATCCATAGGGTTAATATTAGGGTCGAAGTCGGTAATTTTGTCAAAATCCGGGTCTGGAGTCGAAATCTAATTTCCTGGTTGAGTTATGGGTGGCGCCTATACAGGAGCCTCTAGAATCGGTTCCTTAGGGGGTTATATAGGCCCTATAGGATGTTTTTCTTAACCTATAGGGGGTTCTCCTATGTTATCTATAGGGTAATCCTTTAAACCTTAATTTTCTAAATCATTTTCCCCCTCTAAAGGGTTATCCCCTATAGAAAGCCTAGGTAATCCTTTAGAGACAGGACCTATAGGTTCTATAATCTTAATAAAGCTAGTCTTTATAACTAGCCTTTTAGAGGGGATGTACACTAGGTAGGTATTAGAACCTAGTGTAGCTAATAATCTTCTAGGGATAGTCCTAGCTACTAACTTCTAGGCTTTAGGTCGTTTTTCCAGGGGGATTAGAATCTCATAGTGAGATCCTATAGCTCTAATACTGCTAATATCAGTCATACAGGGCTGATTTAGCTCCCTAGCTAGCAGTTATTTAGGGCTTTTATCCTTTGTGGTATTAGCAGTTATATTAACTAGGTTAATAACTACAGGTAATATAAAACACCATAGATATAATGGTAATTTTGCCCACTAGATTGTAGCCCTTAATCGATCTAGAATAGTACGAATTAAACGCTCTGCTAATCCATTTTGCTCATGGATATAGGGACTAGAAGTCGTAAATTTAATCCCTTTAGAATTTAACTAGCTTTAACAACTAGAATCGATTTCTTGGCCCCCATCGAAGTGAAGGTGCCTAGGATATTGACCTAGTTGATTTTTAAGCCCTTTAAAGAAGCCCTTAATAGCCCTATAAACAGTTAGGCCTTCCTTATTAGGTAATAAGAACACCCACTTATATCTAGTCTTTCGATTAACTAGAAATAAGCAAATTAACTGTTTATTATACAGTATAGGGCTAATTTTTAGCGTATCCCCCTCTATTCGATCTAGAGCTCTAGGGGGGTTAGGGATAGCTAATTTCCTAGGTCTTCTAACTGCCTTAGATTAATTACAAGCTATACATTTAAAATCTTTATCCTTAATTTTAGAAAAATCAGGGATTCCTTTAGTTATAAGGCTTGTTTTCTTTAGCAAAGGAAGCCCTAGGTGCCCTAATCATACATGCCATAGGCTAGCTAGTTCTAGTAATTGTTAATATTAAAGATCCTTAGGGCCTGAATTAGGGTCTAGATTTAGGTCTAGATTAGGGCCCTCTCCGTTAGTCCCCTGCTAGGCCCCCTAAGAACCACAGGCCTCTTAGGGAGGTATTAGGGACCTTTTTCCATCACTAAGGCCCTCTAACACCCCTAAATCTATTTCCTTAGATTTATAAGGGACCTAACCTAGGGCTATAGGCATTAGAGAAGGGACTAAATCCCCTAAATCATCCCGTTCGATTTCTTCAACATCATTATCATTTTCGTTAATTTCAGCGATTTCGTCTAAATCAGAAGCCTAATCCGGCTTTTTAGAGGGAATTTAAACCTCTATAGGGTAGCTATAACCCCTAAAGCTAGCATAGGTAAAAGGTTAGATATAATAAGATTCTTTGTTACAGGGCCCTTTATATAACCTAGGTGTAGTTTGGTTTTTAACGTAAAAGAAAAAACCATGTTTTTCTATATCTAGGGTAGTAATATAAGACCTATCTTTAAGATAAAGGTGGTTTTTTATAAAGCAACCGCCAGATATATAGTGAATAAGGCCACTAACTATATTAATATTAAGCTAAGGAAAATATAGAGCGTCCTTTAGCACTAAGGTCCTATATTTATTAGGTTTCTTTTGATATAAGACCTCAAAAACAGCACTACCGTGGCCCTTAGGATAAATAGGACCACCACTAGTTATAATAGGGTTGGATTCCCCCTTTTTATAAGGGGTATAATCCCTAAAGACCTCCCTAGAATTAACTATATATATAGTCAAACCTATATCATATAATAGGGCTTTTTTCATGTCTTTACTGTAATAATTAAAACCATTTAAGGAATTAATTTCTTATTTTTCATTATCCAAATCACTAGAGCTAGAATTAGAGCTACTATTGCTAGAGCTCTTATAACTAGTCTTGTAATTGCTAGGTTTCTTATATGGATTAAGGGCTCTGTTAGAAAGGTTGTAATTGCCTAGCATAAAAGAACCCTCTATAAGCTCTTTATTTTCCTTTTTATCTGATTTTTAACCCTTTTGCTTCTTTTTCTTCTTATTAGAATTAGAAAAGCCCTTATTTTCTTTAGAGCTTTCTTTCTTCTTCTTTTGACCTTTAGGGGCCTTTTCCTTGTCTTTAGCACCCTTTTCTAGGTCTTTAGCCCTATAATTTAGGGCTTTGGATACCGTAGATAATTTATCCCTCTGTTTAGCTAGAAGGTCTGCCATTAGAAATTAAAGATTTAGGGCATCTAGGGGAGCCCCTATAGCCCTATTTGTACGCATACTAAATCGTTGCCTCTTAGCCCACTAAGGGAAGGTTGATTTTAGGGATTAAATATATTAATTAACCTAATCTATAGGATTAATTAGGACCCCTGAAATCGATAATCTAGCTAGTAGATTATTAAAGACTGAATTAAAGGCTTCTAAAGTCCCCTTAAAACTATGAAAATTCAGGTTATAAAATTTAGAATATAGGGACCCCCTCTGGATTTTAACGCTATATAAATACTGCTATATAAGTAAATTATAGGCTTCTTTAGGTGATTTTTGCTAAGTTATAGCGGCTTAGAGGCCTTCTGTATAGCTATCCCTTAGTAACATAAGGATAATAGCTTGGTTAGCATCCCCTAGCGCCCTAGAAATATCCGGATTATCTAGAAATTCAGGCATGCCTAAAGCTCTAAATTAGATAGCTAGGGCTTGTTTCTATTGATCAAAATTTTTAGCTCCTTTAAGCTTAGCAGTCTCTAGGAAGCTATAAACCCTCTTATTAAATTCCTTAATAATTGAATTATTAAAGGCAGCTTATATAGAGCTAGATTCAGGGGCCTTATCTTGAATAGGCTGCTAAACTTGCTCCTAACTAGCAGGCTTAGTAGCTTCCACACCCTCCATGCCTCTATTATTAATAGCTATAGTCAAAGCCTCTAGCTTCTGTAATAATAGATTGATAGTATCTTGTTACTTAATAACTTGCTCTTTTAGCTAGTTATTTAGAACCTCTTGCGCACTAAGATTAGGGGCTGAAGACCCCTGACCTTGTTGATTGGTATCCATCTTCTAATTTTATAGAAGGGAAGTCTTCTATAACCCACTAATTTTCCTTTTTATAGAAGGGAAAGCTTCTGTATCGCTCGCGCGCTTCCTGTTTTATAGAAGGGAAGTCTTCTGTAACCGTACAAAAAGTGCACTAGAAAGAATTTTATAGTAATAGGCCGGGCTCATAACCTATTGAAATGTAGGGAGCTAGTTGCCGGCTGGCAACAGCTGTACAGGTGTAGCTCTACGGTTAGGAACTAATAGAACCACCACGTTAAATATTTAACGCAACACAACGGAAGGTTATGGTAGTTATTAACTAATAGAATTCAATCTAGATAACTTTTACAATATCTTATATACTAATAGAATTAATTTTAGTGACGTTATACGGGCAATGCGGCTGTTAGATTAAGAGGCCTAGCTATCTAGCTAGATTAAAAAGATCTTCTTCCTCTTGTATACCTACTAACTATATTAGTGGATCCAAGCTGCCAAAAGGGTCTTAAGGGCTACTTTTGATTTTCCGTAAAATTCATTTGTATATAAAATCTAAAAAATTAACTCACTACTATACAAACTAGCAACCTATATGCACTAACTTTTAGTCCAAAAAATATTCCTACATAAAATAAAAGCCTTATCTTTAAGCTTTAATTTGCTATATGCAAGACTTTTGTACAACCTCTAGTTAAAGAGAAAATCGCTGTTAAAGATAGCTATAGGGTAAACTATGTGTAGGGTAACCTGCTTACGTTACCCTAGCTTACCTAATTACTAGTGGCGCTGTGGTTATGGCTACGCTTACAGCCACAACGCAATTGAATAATTCACAATTGATTTGGATTAGTTATTTACACGGTTAGTCGCAGCTGTTAACAGCTGCGACGTAGCTATTGACAGCCACCTTCGCGACCGTTGACAGCTGCAGTGCAGCTGTCAGGCTTGCAATGCAAGCTAGTAATAAAAAGGTCCTTTGACTAGAAAGGGCTAAAAATAGGTCTTATTTTTAACAATACTAACTTTAAGAAAAGCCTGCTATCTAAGCCTAAATTACCCTAGATTAACTATTAATTCCCTATAGTATTATCTACTACTATTATAATAGTAAAATATTTAAAACACTATATTTAATATTATAAGCATAGTAAAACTTATAATACTATAAGTATACTACTATTCCTATATCTTTTAGTCTCTTATTACTAATATCTTTATATAGGCTATAGCTACTATAAAAGGTAACTTTTTAGATCTTTTAGCTTTAATAGACTAGGTATAAACCCTTATAGTTACCCTTAGTAGCTTATATAATAAAGACCCTAAGGACTAAATATTCTCTAAGGTAACTTACTTTAGTTTTACTAGGTCTTATTTAAACCTAATACTAGGGTTTAATTATACTAATATAGTATACTATATTATATTTAGCCTTACTAAGGCTATAAAGGTCTATTAGGTTTATCTTTTCCTTACCTATATACTAGTCTTTTACTTACTTCTTAGGGTAGGAGGCATTAATCTTATATAACTAGTATATTATTTCTTACTAGTAACTTTCTATTACTATATTTCTAGCTCTTATCCTAGGGGTAGTAAGTACTCTAATTCTTTTTACTACTTATTTACTAACCTTTTATAGCTAAACTATTATAAACTTTCCTATACTTAGAAGGTAAAGGTAACTTTATATTTAAGGTCTTATAACCTAGGTTTTATGCCCTAGGGTATTATCAAGTATTACTTTTACTAAGTAATATAGGAGCTAATTAGTAAGGATAAGAAATAAGGTAAGTACTTTCTTTATAGAGGTATAGTTTTTTTATATAAAGGGGCTATAATAAAGGGGTTTCCTTTAAGTCTCCTTACTTTATAGGTATATTTTCTTTTATCTTTTAGTAAGTAGTCTAAGATTATAGTTTAAAGTATAATAGTAGCTAGTAAGGCTAGGCCTTTTCTATAGGAATATTATATCTCTTTACCTATAACTTACTTATATCTTATTACCTTTCTTATAGGATTTACTTTAGTAAAATACCTAAATTATATATTAAGCGCTTTTTATATCTTTAGCTAGGACCTATTAGTTATATTTACTTAGCTAATCCTTCTATTTTACTAGGTATTTATTACCTTTATAGGTCTTCCTATAGTCCTTAACTTCCTTTACTTTATACTTATTTTCTTTATTCTTAAGGTCTAGTATTAGTATTTCCTTATCCCTAGTGTCTTTATAGTAATTCTATAGCTTTAGTAAGCTAATATAGAATATATTATATAGCTAACTATACTTTTTAGGTAATACTAGTTAGTATACTTATTTTCCTATAGTATTAAGTACTTAAAATAGTCTAATAAATCTAGGGGTTAGCTTTTGTTTTATATCCTTAAGTCTAATATTCTTTACTAATAATACTATAAAGTTACCTCTTTTTAAGGTTAATAGCTAGTAGCGCTTATTATAGTACTTTACCTAGGTTTTAGTAGCTTTTACCTAGTTTTCCTTTAGTTACTCCCTAACTTTATATAACTTTATAATATATATATAGGCTTTTAATACCTTCCCTTTCTTAATCTTATCCTTAAGAGCTAGGTAAAACTTAGGTAAATATCCTATAAAGGAGTAGTTTAAAGAGTAACTTATAGTCCTATTAACTATATTATTATATATAAATTAGGCTACTAGAAGTAGCTTTAGCTATATTTACTAGTTCTTTATAATAAAGTATTAAAGGTAATACTTAAGTATTTAGTTTATTCTCTTTATTTACCTATTAGTTTAAGGGTAAAACACTATAAAAAGCCTTTACTTTATATATAATAGGTAATATAAGTCTAACTAGAATTAGCTTATAAAGACTAATCCCCTATTAGATATAATGCCCTCTAGTGCCCTAAATTATAGTTTAATCTCCCTATAGAAAAGCTTTGCTAATTTAGCTATATTAATAGTAGTAATTATAGGTAAGAAGATAAAGTACTTAGTAAATTAGTTTATAATTACTAGGATTATATTAGTTTTTTATTTACTAGCTTATATAATAGGTAATTCTATAATAAAGTCTATTAAGATCTTTACCTATAGTTACCTTAGTATTAGCAGTAATTTAAGGCTTTTATATAGGTAATACTATCTAGCTACTACCTATTAGTAAACCCTATAGCTTATAATATAGTCTAAAATAAACTTACTTATAGCTAGCTACTAGAAGTAATACTTTAATAGCTTAAGAGTATACTTAGTCCTAAAGTAACTTACTAGTAAATTATTATAGTATAGCTATAAAAGCTTCTATTATAAAATAGGCTCCTAGGGAATAACTACCTAGTCTTAGTATATTAGAAGACCCCTTATACTATATAACTATAAACTAGCCTTTCCCTTCCCTTTTACTAGGGAGTTATTAGTCTTACTATTTTACCTCTATAAATCTAGGTCTTAATCTTATGCCTTTTATAGTAATTACGCTAATAGTTTATTGACCTTAAATTAGTAGGGATTTAGTAATATAATAGCCCCTTATATCTCTTATATTATACTAATATCTTAGAAATATCTTAGAAATATATTACCTTCTCCTAGAAATTACCCTTATTTAGCTAATCTTTTCCTAGATTTATAGTTGTTATCTAGCCTCTTAACTAGGCTACTCTAGTGTGAGGCCCCACTCACAACACAGGCGCACCACCAGCGCGCCCCGCGGACAGGCCGCACCCTAGGGCTAGGTCCACGTGACACTGGCGAGCCGCTAGCTATAAGCCAGCGACTCGCACGCACAACACACTTAGACCTAGCAAGCTTCAGTCAATATACCAGAGCCCCCATACCTCTTGCCTAGCTATCATTGTTCTTACATCTAGCCTCTAGAGCTTTCTCTATAGGGGCTAGGGTATTTTCCTTCCCTAAAGATATTTTATTAAGCCTCTTTATATCTAAGACTAGTAATATACCTAGTTTTCTTTAATATATTAGTATCTTTTCTTTTATTATTTTTTAGGACGTACTATTTTCTTTTAAAGTTCTAGTAAAAGTGCCTTATTTATTAGGGATTTACCTTTATAATTAGACTTTCTTAATAGTATATTTACTAGGTTACTTTTCCCTAGTCTATACCTAATTATAAAGTAAAAGGGGTAAAGCAATATATACTATTTAGCTTACCTTTTATTTAGCTTACCTTTTATTTAGCTTTTACTACCTTATAAAGGTCTATAAGTTATAGTAGTCTAATAGAACCTTTACTAGAGTTACTATACCTTTAATATAGTATTACTAGTGCTTAAATAACTTTACTATAGTAAGTAACTCTTAATTAGCTATACTATAATTATACTTAGTATTTATAAACTTCCTTAACTAAAAGGCTACTAAATACTAATAGCCCTTATTATCCTATTAAGATAGGATTCTTACTATTATAAAGATAGAAGTATTTATCTTAATATATACTAGTTAACTTAGGTTATAATAATAGAGAAAAGGCACTTACTAAAAGGTATCTTTTAGCTAGTTAAATACTAGCTATTCCTTTACTCTAAATATAAACTTCCTAGTCTAAATACTATTTTAACTACCTTTTATTAATATATATAAAGGTACTATAATCCTAGAGTATTTATAAATAAACCATTAGTAAAAGTTATAGAATTTAAGGAATAACTATATATTCTTAAAGCTTATAGGTTCCTTTTAATCTTAGATTATATTAACCCTATATATATCTATTAAGATCTTATTAACTAATAAAATAAACCCTAGGAATTTTACTAACTCCTAGTAAAATAAAAACTTTAAGGGTTTTATATATAGCTTTACTAACCTTATATATTCTAGAACTTCCTTAATATATATAGTGTACTTCTCCTATATTTTTAAGAAAATAAGAATATTATCTAAATACACTATATAAATAGTATTAACTAGCCTATAAAGCGCTTTATAAATATAGCTTTAGAAAGTAACTAGGGTATTTATTAACCTAAAGGGTATTATAAGATATTTATAGTATTTATAATATATATAAAACATAGTCTTTTACTTATTACTCTCTTTAATATAAATTTAATAGTAAGTATCCTTAATATTAATCTTTAAGAAGTAGTAAGCCTCTTAATAATAGTCTAGGATCTTTAAAATTAAGAGAAAAGTATAGTAATTCTTCTATATTACTTTATTAAGTCCCTAATAATTTATATATAGTTAAAGTATTCTATTTTTCTTTAGTATAAATAGAATAAGTATACTTATAAGGCTCTTAGAGAGTCTTATCTAGCCTTTCTATAGGTTTTTATTAATATATTTATAAAGCTCCTTTAGCTTACTTTAGGAGAGAGGGTAAATTAGTCTATATAAGGGTGTGGCCCTAGGTATTAGGTTAATTATATAATAGTCTCCTTTCTTTATAGTAAGCTTCCTACCTTATTTAATATAAATATATCTTTAAACTTATATAGTTCCTTAGGGATATCTTTAATAGTTTTATATACTTTTACTTTCTCTTTATTTTTAAGGGTAATAAACTTATCTTCTATAACTCCTATAATAGTATATATAATAGTCTTATTATATATTACCTTTATAAACTTATAAGGAGTTATAAGTAAAAAGGCTATTCTCTTTTTCTTAAATTACTACTTTTATAAGTATAAATAAAGGTATATATATTCTTTAGTAAGTATATATATTCTAATTAAAAGAGAGCTTTCCCTTACTCTTAAGTCCTTATTTATAGCTATATATAATAGCTTAAGGCTTTTTTTTTCTTCTCTTAAGTCCTTAATTATAATAAGTACCTTATAAATACTATATTAAAAGACTATAAGGGCCCTTACTACCTTAAGAATAAGTACTATAGCCTTAGCCTAGTTAAGCTTATAGTTCTTTATAAACTTAGTATTAATAATATTAATCTTAGTGTAGCTATTAAGATTTGCTACTATTTTAGTGTCTTTATACCTATAAATAGTAACTAGTATATAAAATTAATACCTTATTAGTACCCTAGTATTTAAGATAAAGATAAGGGTATTTACTTTTACTTTAGGAAGTTTCCCTAGCTTTCTTAAGGCTTTTTCTTTAGCTTATTATACTTCTATATAAAATACTCTATATTACTATAGTTAAAATATTATCTTTTATCCCTAACTTTACTATTATTTAGATAAGTAACTAGGCCCTTTTCCTAGTTTTTATTTCTTTAATTCTTATAAGGTTTATAACCTTATAAGGAGTCTTACCTTTAATATTAGGGAGCCTTATATAAGCCTTTATTCCTTAGATAGTTAGGCTTTTACTTATTCTTTAGTATTACCTTCTAAAATTACTAGGTAAGTTATATAACCTCTTCTTAAGTCTTTTTTATAATTAAAGAATATAAGTTATTATAGTTCTATAGGTTAGGGAGTAACTTTATAAAGAATATAAGAGTATAAGACTTTTTAGAGGCTTTTTCTAGGTATTTCTTTAGTAAATCTAAGTAAATACTAAATTAGATAGGGCTTTAACCCTTATATTACCTTATATTCTCTAGCTATATAGCTATTTATATATTATAGTTTATAGTGTCTTTAAGTAATATAAGTATCTAATCCTAGAACTTATCCTAGTTATCTTTAAGATTATCCTAGCTATTAGCCTATTATTCTTTAAGGTATTTATCTTATCTTACTTAATAGTTAGTATATATATAGTTAAGTATAAGAAGGATTTTTAAATAGTTATATTAATATTTTTTCTTTACCTTATTAAAGGTATAGTTTAGGTTATTAAGCTATATCTTATACTTCTAGGGGTTTATAGGATATTAGAGCTTAGTAATATTCTAGACCTTAATCTCTTAGCTACTTTAGCTTAAGGAAGTACTAGATCTTTACTCTCTTTTTACCTATACTTCTCTCTTATTTAGCTATAATAGGTTAATAAGCTTCTTTTCTTATTCTTATAGTTTCTAGAGTTATTTAAGCTAAGTAATTTACTTTATTATTACTATAGCTTTAATACTAATAGTAAGGGATCTAATTTTAAGTATAGTCTTTATAAAATATAGTATATCCTTAGCTATAGTACTACCCTTATTTAATTAGTTTTAGTTATTATTTAATATTACTCTAGTAAATTAAGTAATTCTCCCCTTTATATTACTCTTAGGTAGCTAGTAAGAGAAGCTTTAGAATTATAAGAATAATAATAGCTAAGTAAGAGGTATAAGGGCTTTAGTATATTAACTAAAGCTTACTAAGTCTAAGTATATTATATATATAAGTTACTAGCTTATAGCTAGTGGCTTACTACTATTACATAGACCTAGCCCTAGGGTGTGGCCTATTCGCAGGGCGCGCTAGTGGTGCGCCTGTGTTATGAGTGGGGCCTCACACTATATTACATTAGACTTAGTAATTACCTTAGTTCTAGATAGTATAAGTAAACTAGTAATTAAGGGGTTTAAAGTAAGTATTAGGTAAGGGAGCCTTACTTCTAGGATAACCCCTAATAGGGGGAGGAATTTAAAGGGTAGTTATATTTAGGGAATAACTAGTACTAGGGTTAAAACCGCTAGTAAAGGGGGGAAGTTAAGTAGTAGTTATAGCTAAGGGTTAACTACTACCTAAGGCATAATTAGTGCGTTAGTAAGCTAAACTAGATTTAGTCCTAAGTTAAGAGTATACTTAGTAGTAATAGGAAGGTAATTTATTACTAGATTTAATATATTATAGATAGCTTTAGTTTCCACTATAATAGCAGGGTAAGAGCGCTTTAAGGAGAAGTGTAAACTAGTTATAGAATTCTTAATATATAGCATTTAGGCTACCTATAAGCTACTAGTTCTATTAGAATAGGACGCTAGTAACTTACTATATAGAGTTTCCTATACTATACCTACCTAAGGGGCTACTACTAGTATATAGGATAATATTAAGCCTAGTTATATTTATAGTAAGGGAGTGTCACGGCTTGTTTGGTAGGGTTAAATAAACGAAGTAATAGCTAAGATTCTCGCAGTTGCTACTAGAAAGATGCTAGCTAGGGGCGGGTGTATAAAGGTTTTAATCTCTAACCTAGTACTAATAATATATATAGTCTTTAATAAGTACCCTGCTCTATAAGCACATGGCTATCTTCTAGCTAGCTAGCCTCTTTATTATTTACGTAGCCTAAAGGTTCTCTAAAGATCCGCTCTAATAAACGTCCTATCTCTAACCTCTATGCTCCTAATAGAATACCCCCCCCCCCATATATAATTAACCTTAATTATAAAAAGAGCTACTTACTTAGGGTATAGTTACTATAATAAAGCTTATAAAGAAAAATAAGATAAGGAACCTTATATTTAGACACGTAGGTAAAAAAATAATAATAACAATACTACTAATTATAAATAACTGTAAGGGCTTGGGCTTTGCCTAAGCATTGTCTGTATAGTAGTTAGGGAGGGGATTAGTAGAAGCAGTGGGGTAAGGAAAAAGGGGGCTTATATAAGTAGCCTAGGGGGTATAAGGGGTATTACTAGGGATAGCCTCTTACCCTTTCTCCTTTCCTCCTTAAGTCTCTTAATACTATATTAACGCTCTATTGCAGTTACCTAGGGGCTAGTCTATAATAATTAAGAGACTTCCTTTAGTCCTTTATAATAGCTACTAAAAGATATAATAGAAACACTAATAGATACATTAATAGATACAATAGGCACGCTTTAACCACAAGACTAACCTAGTTAGGGGACATTAACCCCCCTATCTAACGCTATAGTACTACTAGTAGCCTAATAGGCTTAATTTAAGACGCTTTAACTTATGCTTAATAAGTAAATAGCAAAGCTTAAGCGCCTCTAATAATAAGTAGCTATAAATACTATAGGACCTTTAACTTAGCTACTTATTATAGTATAGCCTAGCGCTCTAATAGTTAACCCTATACCTCCTCCTACCTCTAACCTAGCTATTACTATACCTAAGGTAAAATAAAAACCTATCCCTATAGGCAACTTATATAATAGTAATAAGGCCTTATTTACTATATAGAGGTTCCTAATAGAATATAAGCTATAGGTAAATAAGGACTTTATTAAAACTAATAAGGATAGGTAAATATTTATTTACTAGAACCTATCCTCTAAAGTCTAGTCCTAGGTAGCTACTTTCTTTAAATAGGGTAATACTTATAATTTTAACCTAGCTAAATTCCTAGAATACCTTAGGTTTATATTCTCTAATTTATATAGGTAAGAGATAGCCCTTATAGAGCTTAACTAGATAGAATAAGGCCTAGGGGAGCTATTTTCTATATTCTTTATTTACTTTATAGAGAAGCTCTTATTAGTAGGAGGGGATTATTAGGGGGATAATATAAAGCTAGTAAACCTTTAATAAGCGCTTAATAAGTATTTAAGAGAAATTAGCGTAGGATAGGGTATTAGCTAGAGCATATAGCATATAGCTATTACATAGTATTATAAGATTATAGTTAATATTAAGGCCCTTACTATAGAGAATAAGTACTAGTCCTAACGTAGACTATAGCTAGCTAAGCCTATACCTTAGACTAACTATAAGGGTAACACGCTAATAACTAGGGTATATATAGCAGGGACTTAATTAGGAAAACAAAATAAGCTAGCTAAGAAAGAGAAGGGTCTAAGGCCTACTATAAACACATAATAGGCTAAATAGGTATTAGAAGTAAAGTTAGCTAAACGCTATTAGGAGGGATGCTGCCTATAATATAGGTCTAAGGACTACTATATCTAGGAATACACTTTCCTTCCTCCCTATTATCTATAGGTTAGCATTAACTTATATAAAGCAAATAAGGAAAGCGTAAATAAGGAGGTAAATATTCCCCCTATAGAAAATAAGTAGCCCCTAAGCAAAGTCTTATATAGGGGCAAGTAAGCTAACTATATACTATAATATAGGATAACTATTTAAGCTATATAGAGTTAGAGCGGGATATAGTATAATACATAGACTAACTACTATTTTTAATTCCTATACTCTTTAATATATATTATTATATTAATATCTAGATTAATTATAGTTAAAATTATTATAGTGCTATAAGTAAGTTAGTAGTAAGATAGTTTAGCCTAGAGCTTATACGTTTACTAAAAAGGAGGTATATCTAGACTATAGTGGAAATAAAAAGGAAGGGAAAGAGAGTAAAGGAAAATACCTTCTTAATTACCTATATAGTACGCACTAGAATAGATATTAATAGCTAGGAGTTATTAGTATATTTATATATTATCCTAGGCCTTATATAAGATATTATACTTAGGATACTATAGCTAGAACATTACAATGTGGTTATTTACGTAGTAAAATAGTTATTAGTTATTAGAGTAGCAAAGGGCTTATATATCTCTAAGGCCTCTAATTGTAGGGTAGAGACTCTAGTATAGGGGATTATTAGATCCTTATATACCACAAAAGCGCGCTAGGTATACTATAGGAAGGACGCTTCTATAATATTTATTACTATAAGCCTTAGGGAGATAATAATAATACTATAGATTATAGTGCCTAAGACAAAGCCTAATAGCCTAGACATATTAATATTACCTAAGGAATTAGCTAACTTTACAGACCTTTTTAATAAGGCTAGAGCTAATAGCCTACTGCCTTATTAAGGGTCCCTTAATTACTATATACGCTTACATAAGAACTAGGATAGGTCTAAACTAACGCTCCTATAGGGACTGCTATATAATATACTAAGGGACTAGCTTCTAGAGGTTAGGCACTAGATTATAGACTTAATAGATAAGGGTTAGATTTATATAAGCTTATTATTAGCTATAGCTCTAGTCCTTCTTATTAGGAAATCTAACAGGGGTTAGCGTTTTTATATAGACTACTACGCCCTTAATAAGATAATAGCATAGGATTACTACCCTCTCCTATTAATTAAGGAGACACTTTACTCTTTATTCTAGGCATACTAGTTTATAAAGGTAAATATTTATATAGCGTTTTATAAGCTATAGATTGCTAAGGGCTAGGAGCACCTTATAGCGTTTTAAACTAGGTTTAGACTATTTAAGTGGCTAGTCTGCCCCTTTAGCCTAGCTAGCGCACTAGTAATGTTCTAATATTATATTAATAAATCCTTAGGGGATGCATTAGGGGATTTTATTATAGTATACTTAGATAATATCTTAGTCTACTTAGGGGGATTAAGGAAAGACTATATAGCTAAGGTCTAGCTAATATTAGGCTACCTAAGGTCTGTAGGTTTATACTTAGATCTTAATAAGTCTATATTTGCAGTAAAGGAGGTCTAATACCTAGGGTATATTATTATAGCGGGTTATTCTATCTATGTAGACCTAGTAAAGGTTATAGCTATTAGGGAGTGGGCAGCCCTAATAAAACTCTAGGGGGTCTATAGCTTCCTAGGGTTTACTAACTTCTACTACGATTTTATTAGTAACTTTTTAGAGTTAGTGGCTTTACTAATATAATTAACTAAGAGAAATATTCCTTTCTAATAGGGACCTAAAGAGAATAATGCCTTTAATAGGCTAAAAGACGCCTTTATTATATACCTAGTCCTAGTATAATAAGACCTAGATCTCCTTATAGTAGTAAAAGCTAATTATTTAGGAATAGCTATTAGAGAATACCTTTCCTAGCAAGGCTAGGATAGCGTTATATACCTAGTTACCTATTACTCTACTAGCCTTATATCCTTATAGAAGAACTATATAATTTATAATAAGAAGCTATTAGCTATTATTTTATACCTTAAAGCGTGGTTAGCTAAACTATAGGGCATTTCCTATCTATTTACAATCTACATAGACTATAAGAACCTAGAGTACTTTATAACTCCCTAGTTAATATTAGAGCAGTAGGCCTAATAGGCAAATATACTTATACTATTTAATTTCTACCTCTAGTATAGACCTAGTATATAGGCATAGTAGCTAGATACTCTTTCTTAAAGGGAGTAGGACTAGGATAGGGCTACCTCTAAAATAGGATATATCCTATAACCTATTACTATTATATAACTCTTACTATTACTAGGTAGGTAGTAAGGTAATAATAGCATAGCGCTATCACTAGCTAGTAAGGTTCTCTTTACTACTAAATACCTTTAGACTTTATAGGACTAGGCTATTATCTCTAACCCTATATATAGTATCTAATTAAGGGCTATTTAGAAAGGGGCCTAAAGGTTTCCTATTAAGGCACTAATAAGGGAGTAGGTAGTAAACTATTTTATAAGTACCTATAGGGCACTCTAGTTTAGGGGCTATACCTAGGTCCTAGTGTAAGAGCCTCTTATAATAACCCTAATATAGTAATGTTATAATTCGCTAGTAGTAAGGCACCTAGGCTATAACACCACGTTCTAAATCTTATAATAATAGTTTTATTAGGATAGGATAATATAGGATATTACTAGGTTTATTTATAACTATTACTACTATAGTAGTTATAAGAGCTATTAATAGCACTAGGGCTTACTAAAGCCCTTACCTATCCCTAACTAGTTCTAGTTATAGATCTTTATTAACTTTATAATAAACTTACTAATACTATCCCTAGAAAAGCTATAATACCTAATGGTTATTATAGATTAACTCTCTAAGTTTATTTAGCTTAAGGCTATAACTTCTATAGGAGCTAAGGAGTGTGTAAAAAGGTTTAAAATAGTCTAGTAATAGTTTAGGGGGTTTCCTTAATTAATTATTATAGATTGTAGTTTAGATTAGTTAGGAAAGTTTTAGATAATATTATACTCCTTAGTTAGGATTAATTAGCTACTCTCTATATTACACTACCTATAGATAAATAGCAGTATAAAGCAGGTAAACTAAGAGGTATAGGTAATACTATATATTATAGTCTCTTTCTTATAGTTTAATTAGCTAGAATATCTAGCTACTTACTAGCTTACGATTAATAATAGGTCTTCTTCTATAATAGAAGTTAGCCTAAATAGGTTACTATATAGCTATAACCTAGAGCTAGTCTAGTTACTACTAGATAACTCTGTCTTTATAATAACACTAAAGGGATAAGTAGTATAATTTCTTAAGCACCTATAGGAGAGTACTTATCTAGTATAGGCTATAATAGCCTATATATAATAAAGATAGTAGGATACTATATTTACTTTATATTAGCTAGTGGAATAGTTCTAGGTTAGGGATAAGGTATAGCTTTTACTTAAGAATATTAAAATAAACTATCCCTTATAGAAACTTAATTAGGTAGTAGTAAAGTATATAGTTATAGAAGTCCTAATACTACTTATAGTATAGCTAGATATCCTAAGAGATATTTACCTAGTTTTCTATGTAAACCTTATTAAATACACCGTAGAGAACCCTCTCCCTAGTTAGAAGCTCTAGGACTCCTATCTAGGACTAGAATAAGTCCTTATAAAGGGTAATAATAAACTTATTAAGGAATATTAGGTTAAATAAATCCTAGCGGCTTAGAATACTCTAGGCTAGGGTAAGAGGCATAATATACTTATTAAGTAAGTAGGGTATATATAACCTATATAAAAACTACTAGAGAATATAGTATAGATATAAGCCCTTAATAAGTTTAAGGTAAAATAAGGAGATATATAATATAATAATAAACTAAATTAATTTTAGAAAACTTATTTACCTATAGTAACTCCTATATATATCTAAGATATAAGTATACTATATTTTACTACTACTTAGAGGGAATAGTTATTCTTTAAGTCTATATCTAGGTTAATAGGAGAGCTTAAGTAAATATACACTGCTTTTACTTAGAGCTAGTGCTTTACTAATATAGCTATAGTAAGCTTACTAGGGAATAGCCTTAGTATAAAGAGTTACTTACCTAGGATATAACCTAGGTTCTAGATAGTGTAAGTAAGGTTAGTATATAGAGTATAAGTAAGTAAGGGTATAATAAAAGTATAGGTAAGAGAATAGTAAGTAAGAAGGGTAATACTAGTGGGATAAGGTATATTATTTCTAGCTAGAGACTAGCTAGCTCTAGGGTTTCTAGGGGTATATAGGGGGGGAGAATCTATTAAATCTAACTTAGAGAGAATATAGGTAGGCTACTAGTAATAATATAAAGGGAAATTATTACCTAACTTAGTAAATTAAAAATAGCGCTAGTTCTTACTATAGTAACTAGGGGTAAGACACTAGAGAAGAGTAGTAAACTATTTATATATTTCTTTGCATATAGTATTTAGGCTACTAATAACCTATTAGTTCTATTAGAATAAAACGCTAGTAACTTATTATATAAAGTGTGCTACACTATAACTAGCTAAAGGGCTAGCGCTAATAAAGGGAATAATATTAAGACTAGTTATATTTATTATAGGGGTATCTATAACTAGGGATATCCTAAGAGCTAAGTAAATAGGAGCTAGGTTAAACTATGCCTAATTAAGGAAGGCATTCTAGTAACTAATAAGATAGTAATATCTCTAGGAGAGAATAGGTATCTTCTTTTTTATATCTAAAGTCTTAGGGACTCTAGGCTTAATAATATATATACCTATAGTAATTTTAGCCTTAAGATCTTTAAGGGCGTATTAGAGTTATAGGTTAGTAAATAGGAGCCTAGTGTACTATATATAGGTAATATAGTGCTACTAATATAAAGAATATAATTCTTTGCTTATAGGTAAATAATAGTTTAAAACACTAGTAGTAAGGGCTTATTTAATATAAGGGCTATAGGGACGCTAGACTAACTTAGGTATAGTATACTATTTATTATTAGAGTTTCCCTCTATAAGGTACTTACCTATAAAATAGGATATTAGTATTATAGAAGTAGCTATAGGAGTAGCTATAAGGGCTATAGGAGTAGGAATATTAGTTTAATAGTAAGGTATTTTAGTAAAGGGAATAATTATTTAAGAGAAGGAAGTTAATAGAATAAAAGAGAAAGGTATAATAGGATTATAATAATAGAGGATTAGTATTATATAGAGAGGAAAGTAAGATAAGTATAAGTATAAGTAGGATATTTATACTAGAAGTTATACCTATATTAGGTAGACTATAAATAGGTAGGGGTAGGGTAATTATTTATAATAAATAACCTATTAGTAAGGTAAACATATTATATAGACTAAGTAGGGGTAAGGTAGTTATTTACAATATATAACCTATTAGTGGGGTAAACATATTATATATACTATAAAATAACACTTAGAAGTAAGAGGGGATTATTTATAATAAATAATAAGGTAGTAAGGCAAGTGCCTATTAGGCGCTTTATAAATAGCTATTAGTAAGGATAATTTTTATTATAATAACTAAGGGCATATGTAATATAGTTATTACACATATTACTAGGGGACGTTATAGAGAGGAGTTTATTAGTAATAGGTAAGTAAGGGTATATATAAGGGCTTAGGCTTTGCCTAAGCATTATCTATATAGTAGTTAGGGAGGGGATTAGTAAAAGCAGTAGAATAAGGAAAAAGGGGGCTTATATAAGTAGCCTAGGGGGTATAAGAGGCACTACTAGGGATAGCCTCTTACCCTTTCTCCTTTCCTCCTTAAGTCTCTTAATACTATATTAACGCTCTATTGCAGTCGCCTAGGGGCCAGTCCATAACAATAACCCCCCTTATTATAGGTAGTAATATCTAAATAGCAGCCTATATATAGCTTTAATGTAGTAAAATAAATATTATTGCCTATTGCGTGGCTAGACTAAAAAAAATAGATAACCTGTGTCAATTTTCATAATTGGTTTGAATAAAAAGGTTACTTTTTCCCACTGGTGCTAGGTCAGAGATTGAAACCTTCATGCACCCGCCCCTAGCTAGCATCTTTCTAGTAGCTACTACTATTAGGACAAAGTAAGTATAATTCTGCTACCTAGACACTAGATTACTACTAACTCACTGCTAGTCCATTATAAAAGCGAAGAAGAAGCTATAGAATACTATCCTATCTTATAAGAATTCTAACAAGCATAAACGCGTTTACTATGCCTAAATGCTACTAATGCTACTTATAAAGTAAAATATAATAAGTATACTATAATAGCATTACTAAGTAATACTATAAACCTTAAGATATAAATTAATATTTTAAACTCTCTTTACTTTATAGCCTAGAATATCCTAATAGTAAGCTTTCTTAATATATACTACTAATACTTAACTAACTTACTAGTAGTTTATACCTAATACTACTAATTTACTTGCTTATATTAGTCTTATTAAGCTCCCTAGTAAACTTTAGGTCTATATATATAAAGAGAGGGATTCTAATAATAAAGACGCTCCTAGGGCCTTTACCTCTATAGTTACTATAGCTATTACTATTAATAAGGAAATAGTAGTTACTATAGCTAACTCTATTATAGAGGAGTAAGTGCTTAGTAGCTATATAATAGATTATTTAAGTAATTTAACTTTATTTTCTAACTTCTTACTATATTAACTTATAAACTATAATTATTTTATAATAACCTTATATTAACTTATAAATTATAATTATCTTATAATAACCTTACTATTTAACTATTAATTATAATTATTAATAATATCTTTTATTACAAAATCCCTCTTTAATACCTAAGAATTCTCTAAAGTATTATAGCCCTTAAATAATGCTCTAAAACCTAGTTTAGACGTTCTATTTAGCTATCTATCTAGGGGATAAAAAGCGGTGCTTAATAGCCGCTTAGTTACAAGAAGGTGATAGAAAGCCGTCTAGAAACCACTGGTAAATGTGGAACCCTAGAAAGATGCTAGCTAGGGGCGGGTGCATGAAGATTTTAATCTCTAACCTAGCACTAATAATGTGCGTAGTCTTCGATAAGTACCCCGCTCTATAAGCACGTAGCTATCTTATAGCTAGCTAGCCTCTTTATTATTCACGTAACCTAAAGGTTCTCTAAAGATCTACTCTAATAAACATTATATCTCTAACCTCTACACTCCTAATATAATACCCCCCCTTATATATAATTAACCTTAATTATAAAAAGAGCTACTTACTTAGGGCATAGTTACTATAATAGAGCTTATAAAGAAAAATAAGATAAGGAACCTTATATCTAGATATATAGGTAAAAAAACAATAATAATAATACTACTAATTATAAATAACCCCCCTTATTATAAGTAGTAATGTTTAAATAGTAGCCTATATATAGCTTTAATATAGTAAAACAAATATTATTACCTATTATATAGCTAGACTAAAAAAAAAAATAACCTATATTAATTTTTATAATTAGTTTAAATAAATAAGGTACCTAATGCTATAGTTCTAAATAGTCTAACTAAAGGGCTTATATTATAGTTACTATAAGTTCGTAGCTATTAGGCATACGTGTAAGTAGTAGAGCTAATGGTTATTGTTGTAATTTATAGATTACTTATATACAATATATTAGATTACTTAAGGGGTCTAGGGTTAATACAAAAGAGACTAATTTTTTCCCCCTTTTACATACTACCTTTCTCTTATAATATCCCTTAACCTTATAAGTTTGCCCCTACTAGCTAAGTAGTAGCTTTCTTGCTGCTATTATATAATAGTTACTAACCTTCTTTAGTCTCTAATTATTATTATTATCTATTATTATTTATCTTAATTTTTTTGTCTTTATCTAGCTTATAAGTTTATTTGCTTATTATTATAACTTTTCTATCTAGTTTATTATAGCTAACTTATAGCTAGTTAACTATATCTAATACTTATATTAGAACTCCTCTGCCTTTACCTACTTTAGAAGGCAAGACTATTAAAAAATCTCCTTTAAAATCTTCTAAAAAGTTACCTTAAAAGCAAACTACCTCTAAAATATTAATATAACTTTATTATATTCTTATAATATCTGTACTACTAACTTACTACTAGTAAAATAATAAGTAAGAAAGTTCTATATATAAGATGCTCTTAGTAGGTTATAATATAGAATATCCTCCTAAAAAATAGCACCTATAAGATTCTAGGATACCTTATTAATAATAAGACCTTCCCTATAGAATATAATAAATCTATAAGTATAACTTCTTTGCTTACTTACTACTTTTACATTACTAATATCTAATAGGCTACTTAATAAAATATACTTATTACTTCTAAAATAATAAAAACTATATTATAGTATATCTCCCTTATTTAGAATTTACTTACTTATTACTAATATACTACTAGTGCCTAGCTTAAATTACATAGCTTTATAATAAGCTATTTAAGCTTATTAAAGCTACTCCTAAAGGTAGCTACTACTATTAGAATAAAGTAAGTATAATTTTACTACCTAGACACTAGATTACTACTAACTTACTACTAGTCTATTATAAAAGCAAAGAAAAAGCTATAGAATACTATCTTATCTTATAAGAATTCTAATAAGCGTAAATATATTTACTATACTTAAATAACTACTAATATTACTTATAAAGCAGAATATAATAAGCACACTATAATAGCGCTACTAAGTAATACTATAAGCCTTAAGATATAGATTAATATTTTAAACTCTCTTTACTTTATAGCCTAGAATATCCTAATAATAAGCTTTCTTAATATATACTACTAATACTTAACTAACTTACTAGTAGTTTATACCTAATACTACTAATCTACCTACTTATATTAGTTTTATTAAGCTCCCTAGTAAACTTTAGGTTTATATATATAAGAGAGGGATTCTAATAATAAAGACACTCCTAGGGCCTTTGCCTTTATAGTTACTATAGCCACTACTACTAATAAGGAAATAGCAATTACTATAGCTAACTCTATTATAGAGAAGTAAGTGCTTAGTAGCTATATAATAGATTATTTAAGTAATTTAACTTTATTTTCTAACTTCCTACTATATTAACTTATAAACTATAATTATTTTATAATAACCTTATATTAACCTTATATTAACTTACGAATTATAAGTACTTTGTAATAACCTTATATTAACTTGCGAATTATAAGTACTTT
This sequence comes from Epichloe sp. AL9924, assembly GCA_000729825.1. Lineage (NCBI taxonomy): Eukaryota > Fungi > Ascomycota > Sordariomycetes > Hypocreales > Clavicipitaceae > Epichloe > Epichloe sp. AL9924. The sequence goes on along the minus strand of JFGW01000188.1, from coordinate 5,058 downwards.
ATAATAACCTTGCTATTTAACTATTACTTATAATCTTTAATAACGTTTCTTATTATAAAATCTCTCTTTAGTACCTATAAGTTTTCTAATGTATTATAGCCTTTCCACTTAACTAGATATTTGCGTAATCTCCTATTATAGCAATGTAAAATAATTCTCTTAACTTTAAACTCCTAAACGAAGTGAAGGCTAAGATTCGCAGTCGCCACTAGAAAGATGCTAGCTAAGGCCTAGTGCATAAAGGTTTTAATCTCTAACCTACTATATATAATATACACTATCCTTAATAAATACCTTGCTTAATAAACACATAGCTATCTTATAGCTAGCTAGCCTCTTTATTATTAGAGTGGCCTAAAGGTTCTCTAAAGATTTACTATTATAAACATCCTATCTCTAACCTTTACGCTCCTAATATAATACCCCCCTAATATATAATTAACCTTAATTATAAAAAAAGCTACTTACTTAGGGCGTGAACACTATAATAGAGCTTATAAAGAAAATAAGATAAGGAACCTTATATCTAGATATATAAGTAAAAAAATAATAATAATAATACTACTAATTATAAATAACCCCCCTTGTTATAGGTAGTAATATCTAAATAGTAGCTTATATGTAGCTTTAATATAGTAAAACAAATATTATTACCTATTATATAGCTAGACTAAAAAAAATAGATAACCTATATTAATTTTTATAATTAGTTTAAATAAATAAGGTACTTAATACTATAGTTCTAAATAGTCTAACTAGAGGGCTTATATTATAGTCACTATAAGTTTGTAGCTATTAGGCATATATGTAAGTAGTAAAGCTAATAGTTATTATTATAATTTATAGATTACTTACCTATAGTGCGTTAGATTACTTAAGGGGTCTAGGGTTAATATAAAAGAGACTAATTTTCTCCCCCTTTTACACACTTCCTTTCTCTTATAATATCCCTTAACCTTATAAGTTACCCCTACTAGCTAAGTAATAGCTCTCTTACTACTATTATATAGTAGTTACTAACTTTCTTTAGTCTCTAATTATTATTATTACCTACTGTTATTTATCTCTATCCTTTATCTTTATCTAGATTATTAGTTTATTCCCTTTTAAACATAATTTCTTCATTTAGTCTATTATAGCTAACTTATAGCTAGTTAACTATATCTAATACTTATATTAGGACTTTACCTTCTCTAGTAGCTTTAGAAAGTTAAGCTACTAGAAAGTCTTCTAAGAAATCTCCTACTAAGTCTTCTTAAAAGCACTTAGCTTTAAAAATATTAATATAAGTTTACTATATCCTTATAGCGTGTCTATTACTAACTTATTACTAGTAGAATAATAGGAAAGAAAATTCTATATATACACTACTCTTAGTAGGTAGTAATATAAAATATCCTACTAAAAAATAGTAGCTATAATATTCCTAAATATTTTATTAATAAAAAGACCTTCCCTATAGAATATAATAAATCTATAAGTATAACTTCTTTACTTACTTACTACTTCTATATTACTAATATCTAATAGGCTACTTAATAAAATATACTTATTACTTCTATAATAATAAAAACTATATTATAGTATATCTCTCTTATCTAGAAACTACTTACTTATTACTAATATACTAATAGTGCCTAGCTTAAATTACATAGCTTTATAATAGGCTATTTAAACTTATTAAAGCTACTTCTAAAGGTAGCTACTACTATTAGGATAAAGTAAGTATAATTCTATTACTTAGACACTAAATTACTACTAACTTACTACTAGTTTATTATAAAAGCAAAGAAAAAGCTATAGAATACTATCTTATCTTATAAAAATTCTAATAAGTATAGACATATTTATTACGCCTAAATAACTACTAATACTACTTATAAAGTAAAATATAATAAATACACTATAATAATACTACTAAGTAATACTATAAACCTTAAGATATAGATTAAAATTTTAAACTCTCTTTACTTTATAGCCTAGAATATCCTAATAGTAAGCTTTCTTAATATATATAGCTAATGCTTAACTAACTTACTAGTAGTTTATACCTAATACTACTAATCTGCTTACTTATATTAGTCCTATTAAGCTCCCTAGTAAACTTTAGGTCTATATATATAAAGAGAGGGATTTTAATAATAAAGATACTCCTAAGGCCTCTGCCCCCTTAGCTACTATAGCTATTACTACTACTAAGGAAATAGTAGTTACTATAGCTAACTCTATTATAGAGAAGTAAGTGCTTAGTAGCTATATAATAGATTAAGTAATTTAACTTTATTTTCTAACTTCCTACTATATTAACTTACGAACTATAACTACTTTATAATAACCTTATATTAACTTATAAATTATAAGTACTTTATAATAACCTTATATTAACTTACAAATTATAAGTACTTTATAATAACCTTACTATTTAACTATTACTTATAATCTTTAATAACGTTTCTTATTATAAAATCCCTCTTTAGTACCTATAATTTTTTTAATATATTATAGCCTTTTTACTTAACTAGATATTTACGTTATCTCCTATTATAGTAATGTAAAATAATTCTCTTAACTTTAAACTCCTATTTATTATCTTTAAGGTTATCTTATAATAAGGACATATCTTTTATATTAGTTAGGTCCCCTTTACAAGGCTTAAGACTAGTAATATTAAATATATTATATAAATAAGTCCTAGGTAGTAACCTTAATTAATACGCTAATCTATAACTCCTAATTGCCTTTTTAATCTTATAGGGGCCTAGGTACTTTATAGCTAGCTTTCTACTAGGTTATCTTAGGTTAATATTCTTTATTAATAATAAAATATAATTACTAACTTTAAACCTTATTAGAGTTCTTTTCTAATTATAATATTTCTTATACTAAGTCTATAAGTCACTTAAAAGCTATTTAATTATAGTGTGATTTTCTCTTAGTGCTAAGACTTTACTTTTAGCTTAATTATTTACTAAAGGGATATTTGCAACTACTTATTATAGACCTCTAGGATTATAACCTTATAATGCCTCTACTAGTGTGTAGCTATGCGTTATATAATTACTTATATTATACGCAAATTACGCTAATAATAAGTTATCTGCCTAATTAGTCTATTTAGCATAAGTAAAAGCCCTTAAATAATGCTCTAAAACTTAGTTTAGATATTCTATCTAGCTATTTATTTAGGGATAAAAAGTAATGCTTAATAGCCACTTAGTTATAAGAAAGTAATAGAAAGTTATCTAGAAACCACTAGTAAATATAAAACCTTAGTCTATTATAATACCTTCTAGAGCTTTATAGTCTCTAAAAATATATTCTAAGAACATAGTTACTAGCCTATTACTAGTTAGTTACATTAAAATAGGAATATAAATACTATATTTTATAAAATAGTTAATAATAACTAAAATCACATTATAAGTCTAGTTTAAGTCTTTTATAGTAAAAGCCTAGTAATAAAATCTATTAATAATTCTTAAAAAGGGTAATTAAGCACTAGTAGTATAGCTAGCTTACTATATAGTTTATAATACCTTAGTTTTAAAGTCTAATAACTTATATAAGTGCTAATATATACCTTTATATCTTTCTTTATTATTAGCTAATAGTATTAGTTTATAACTTAATAAAGAGTCTTACTTACTCCTTAATGCCTAGTAGCAGGGTTATTATAGGTTAGTAGTAAAATTTCTTTTCTTATTCCCTAAGGGATAAAAATATAATTCTTAAATATTAATAGCTTAAAGGGTCCTATAGACTATATCTATAACATTACTAAATTACTACTTTTAAGTAACTTCTTTTAACTTATAGTAAAGTTATTACCTTACTACGCTTTATATAATAAGACTTAAATTAGGGCTTTTAATTCTAAGCTCCTTTCTAGAAAGCTAGAGTTAAACTTAAAAGAGGTTCTCTAGATAAATTAGATCCTAGCTATAATATCTCTATAAGTAATTAGCCTGCTAGATACCTTTAGTCTTATAGGGGAATAGATAAGTAATAGTTTTAAGGGGTGCCCTTATTACTTACTAGTAACTACCTATACTAGTCTACCGCTTTTAGTAGTAGCTAGTCTAATAGGAAAATTAAAATAGCTAAGCAATAAATATAATATAGACTAGGTACTAGTAGTACTACTATAGCTACCTTATTACTTACTAAAAAAAGTATTAAATAACCCTACTAATATACCTCTTCTAAGTGTATTTAGATTATTAGGCTCCTTAAAAATATAGTTAAGTTATAATTTTTTAAAACCCTAGATATTAATAGTATTATTATAGTGTCTTTATAACTAACTATTAGTTATACTAAATAACGTTTTTATAGAACCTATAGCGCTAGTAGTATTACTATAGTGTTCTTATTACTTAGTATCTATAAATTTAGATAAAAAAGTAAGGAGCTATATAGTTACTACTTTTACTTTCCTTATCTTACTTATAAAATCTAGTTTTCTTAATAGAGGATTAGTAAGATTTAATTTCCCTATATAATATATAATCTTAAAGTTAAATAAATAAAGCTTATTAAGTGTAGTTACTTACCTGCTAGTAAGCTTAGGCTTTATAGCTAGGTACTTATAGTTTAAATAGTCTATAATAACCTTAATTATATAAGCTAAGTAAGTAAGGTAATTGTTAAAAATACATAAGGCTTTGTAATCCTAGGTGCAGATGGATCGGTCCACTCTTTTGAATTCAACAGGTTATGAGCCCGGTAGCGCAGTGGTTAGGCCCACTGCAGTGTTGCAGTGGTTAGGCCCACTGCAGCGTTTCGCCTACCACAGTGGAGCACTGCTCTGCGAGGCAAGGTTACGAGTTCGAACCCTGCCGAAATAACTAAAAAAATTCAATTGCTAGTATAAGCCTAAGACCTCTATAGGGCACCTGGATGTGCAATTCCAGGGGGTTGTTAAAAATACATAAGGCTTTGTAATCCTAGGTGCAGATGGATTGGTCCACTCTTTTGAATTCAACAGTAATGTCTCTAGGCCTAAAAAGCCTCTTAAATAGCTAATAATTCGCTATTAGGTGTAATATAGTGTAATTT